>NW_023613393.1:0-42433 GCF_013339725.1 Rhipicephalus microplus
ACGCCGATGATATTTGCCTCTGGAGTGCTGCAGTTACTCGCCCTCAGGTGCGTGCACGAATACAGCGGGCAGCAACCCTCCCAACAGCCTACCTTCAGAAACAAGGCCTAACTATATCAACTGTGAAGCGCGCGATGATGGCGTTTACACGCAAACCAATGACGCCGTACCCTGTTTACATCAATGGGCAGAGTGTCAAATATGCACGGACGCATCGTTTCCTGGGCATAATAATCGACAGAAATCTTTCGTGGAGCCCGCATTGTGCGTACTTGAAGAAGAGACTGCTATCTATTGTGCATATAATGAAATTCATGTGCGGGAAAGCATGGGGAACTTCTGTGGCCTCTATGCTACAGCTGTACAGGGCCCTATTTCTGGGTATATTGCGCTACAGCTTGCCGGTACTGACTAACACTTGTAAATCCAATACTCATTCATTGGAGAGTTTGCAGGGTCAGGCACTGCGTATCTGCCTAGGACTGCCCCAATGCCGTTCTACTTATGCCACAATCATGCTTGCCAAAGACCATCCGTTCAGAACATATAGAGTTGTGGATTGCTCAGAGCGGACACTCGACATGCTAGCCGTGTCCCCGACCAACACTTGGCCCTTCTACCTTCCGGAAGACCACGGGCTACGTTTTCAGACGTCATTGCCAAGCACCTAAACAGCATTCCATCAGGATATACGCCAGCTGCGAGAATGGCATGTCCTTTATGGTGCCTCGACCAGCCGCAAGTACGTCTAGAAGGTCCGGGAATCAAATGAAAAGCAATCACTCCAGAGTAGCATTGAAGCAAGCAACACTGCTATTATTACATGAGTTGTACTTAGACCGAACGCAGATATACACTGATGGCTCCGTCTCGTCCAGCAGCTCATCAGGTGCCGCTGTAATACCGGCTGCAGCAATGACAATCAAGTTTAAGTTGTCGCATATGACTACATCTACGGCATCAGAGCTTGCTGCTATAAGGGCTGCTTTACAATATCTCGTTCAGAACGTCCAGGAAAATGGGTCATATTCTGTGATTCGAAGGCAGCGCTTCAGAGTTTGCAGTCTGCCATGCGTAGGAGGAGTCATGAACAATTGGTACAAGAAATAAGACATTGCCATCATGAAGCTCTAGCACGAGGGCATGATATTATATCAATGGCTGCCTGGACATATCGGTATTACCGGAATCAATTAGCCGATGATGCAGCCCGCTCAGCCCATGAAGGAACCCGTGTAGACCCGATTCCTCTATCAAGAAATGATGCAGCAAGACAACTTTACCTGCTGGCTCGAGATCTCACACGCACGTTCTGGTCGTCTACCAGCTTCCAAAGGTGTCAATTTTATGAACTGGATCCTTCGCTCAAGCTAAAGCTACCATCACAACTTTCCTGCTCCGATGCGACACTGTTATGCCGCCTTTGGTTGGGTGTTGCATTTACAAAGGTGTACTCCTTTCGCATTGGTATGGCAGACACTTCTACATGCGACTACTGCGGAGCTGAAGAGACCATTGAACACGTCCTGTGCAGCTGCGCTTGCTACCACACACAGCGATGCCAGCTCCGCATGGTTTTGAATCAACTTGACCCCGGACCATTTTGTGTGCAGAAGATACTAGGACCTTGGGCATCTGCCTCAGTTGAGCAGAAAGCGACTAAAGCACTGCTACTTTACTTAAAGTCAACAAACCTGAGCGACCGCCTGTAGACTGTGTGCTCCCCGAGTGTGCTCGTGATTGTGTGTACCTTCTCATCTCTCTGCAACCTCTTTTCCTCCCCTTCATTCCTTCCCCAGTGCAGGGTAGCAAACCGGGTGTGCGTCTGGTTAACCTCCCTGCCTTTCTTTGCATCTTTATCTCTCTCTCTCTCTCTCTCTCTCTCACAGAACACCGAGTAGTAGTCGTCCCCACTACGGTGTCGTTGACTCTGCCCAAAACATCATTTTCTTGGGAGTATACAGCTCAATACGCCTTTCATAAGCTATGGCAAGCTACGTTTAAAATTTATTTTCTTTTTCGGGACGTGAATGAAGTGATGAAGACATAGCTGCGATAATTTTTGAGCTGACAGGCTGGAAAAATTTCCAATTTAAAGAGCACCGAATTAGGACGTAAAGTAGAGCCATCAACAAGAAATCCGCTAGAACAATGCTAACTCTGATATCAAAGACTGATGTTTGCACGTAGCCATGAATGCGCTGGTAGCGATGATCAACGAGGTTAAAAATGATGACGATCAAGATAAAGTGACAGAAAGAGAGAGAAAAAATTGGCCCCGTATCTGCATGTAATCTGCAAATATCGTCGAAAGACGATAGTCTGCGTGTGGAGAGAGTGAACAAACATTTATTTGATGTTCTGTGCAAAAAAAACCGGTGAATGATATTCTGGAGGTGCTACGTTAGATTGACTACCTCGAGTGTGCATCAGAGGCGAACGAGCGCATCAAGTCACGTCACACGTGAGACATGAGCGCCATCAGGCAGTTTTCTAGGAGAACGAAGCGCGTGGCTCTAAGACGGGTGTGCGCGCCCGTCTCAGAGGTGATAAGGTGTAGAATGCAGGGCGACGGGTAGGTGCCCCACCGTCTCGTCTTAGCAAAGCGTTAGAAACACTCGCCTTTTCGTGCAAGCGTTGCATGGTCAGCGCAGTGTGATAAGCGCTACGGTCCTTAAAATTACTTATGTATGCCTTTTCTAGTTAACGCTGCACATGCAGAATATTGTCACGGGGTCGTGACGTGGCTGAAGACAGGAGACTTCTTGTTGGGATTTAACTGTTTATTTGGGCGAACCTGTGCCCGGTAAACAGAAAGTCCAATTACAGCAGCAGTCTCGCACAGATAGCAGTCTCAGACTGATAGCGGCGAACGGAGCGTCGGCCTTCGATCAACAACTGACAAGCGGCGAAGCGCGTAGGCATTTATACTCCCGCCGTCGAATGTTCTAGCGCTACCGCTGGCGGCGGCGTACGTTCCAGAACAATCTGTACCATTCGCACAGTGGGCGTGATCTTATCGAAATGATCTACTACAGTCCGGAACCCTCTCGAAACTGCAGGCGCGGTTTGCGCTGAGAATCGTGTGGTGTTTTGGGACGATAACAAAAGCTTGGGAATGGAACGTGGCATTGCCCACCTCTGAAAAAGGCATCGTCTCGATGCTTTAACTAAAGATGAAGGTACAATAATAATGCAAGAAAGTACAATGAATAAATTACAATACAACAATAATACAAAAAAGCACTGTTTCAGTTTGTTAACGCGCATGAAACGGCTTTAGGCGTGCGACATGGACGACTTCAGGTCGCGATCGGCGTCGTTGAGAGTTCGTGATGCCGTCGGGAACAACCTCGTAATCAAGTGGGCCGAGCCGTCGAACCACCCTGTACGGTCCGAAGTACCGTCGCAGAAGCTTTCACTTAGTCCACGTCGGCGTATCGGCGTCCACACCCAAACACGTTCACCGGGCTGGTATTCCACGAAGCGTCGTCGAAGGTTGTAAACGGTGGCTGTCGGTAGTCTGTTGATTCTTGATACCGAGCCGCGCAAGTTGTCGGGCTTCTTCGGCGCGATGAAGGTACTCGCTCACATCGCGGCTTTTCTTCGTCGGTGACGTTGGGTAACATGGCATCGAGCGTCGTGCCGGGCTCCTTCCGTAGACCAATTGTATGGAGATATCTGCGCGTCTCCTGCACCGCCGTGTTGTATGCGAAGGTCACATACGGAAGAATGGCGTCCCACGTTTTGTGTTCGACATCGACGTACATTGACAAGCATGTCGGCGATCGTCTTGTTACAGCCGCTCGGTGAGGCCGTTGGTCTGTGGGTGGTACGCTGTCGTCCGGCGGTGGTTGTTGGCTGTATGCAAAGATCGCTTGAGTTAAGTCGGCAGTGAATGCCGTTCCTCTGTCGGTGATAAGGACCTCCGGGGCGCTGTGACGTAGCGACGGATATTTCGACGAGAGAACTAGCTCACCTCGATGCACTGCCTTTTGGCAGGGCTTTTGTCTCGCGTAGCGGGTGAGGTAGTCGGTAGCTACCACGATCCACTTGTTTCCGAAAGCCGACATCGGGAACGCCCCAGTAGGTCCATACCAATCTGCTGGAAAGGTCGGCAAGGTGGATCAATTGGCTGCAGAAGTCCCACTGGCCTTGTCGGCGGTGTCTTGCGTCACTGACAGTCCCGGCATGTCCTCACATAACGAGTGACGTCGGTGGTAAGACGCGGCCAGTAGTACCTTTCTTGTATCCTTGCGAGCGTGCGAGAAACACCGAGGTGCCCTGCCGTCGGATCGTCGTGCAGGGCCTGCAGGAGTTCTGGTCGCAGAGCTGAAGGCACCACAAGGAGGTACTTAGCCCGAAGGCGGTGAAAAGTTTTTCTTTTGTAGAAGACCGTTTCGTAGAAAAACGACGCAAGTGCGCGCTTGAATACCTTCGGGACTTCGGCAGTCCTGCCATCGAGGTATTCTATTCGGGCCTTAAGTTCCGGGTCGGCCCGCTGTCGTTCAGCGAAGTCGTCGGTAGTGATCGTTCCCAAGAAGTAGTCGTCATCCGGGTCGTCGGGTAGGCGGTTGGTCGACAGGGCGCACGAGAGAGACAGTCGGCGTCGGAGTGTTTTTTGCCGGACTTGTAAATGACAGTAATGTCATATTCTTGAAGTCTCAGGCTCCATCGTGCGAGGCGACCTGAAGGGTCCTTAAAGTGGCTAGCCAACACAAGGCGTGGTGGTCGCTCACAACCTTGAAGGGCCTGCCGTAGAGGTATGGGCGAAATTTCGACTGTAGCCCAGATGATGGCGAGGCACTCCTTTTCTGTTGTTGAATAATTTGCTTCTGCTTTGGATAGCGATCGGCTGGCGTAACTAATAACCCTTTCAAGTCCGTCAGCCCTCTGCACAAGAACGGCGCCAAGACCTACGCTGCTTGCGTCATTATGTATTTCTGTCTCGGCGAATTCGTCGAAATGGGCAAGTAACGGAGGCGTCTGGAGGACGATGTTTAAGCTCCTGGAAAGCGTGTTCCTGTGGCGTTTCCCACTTGAACTCCACGTCGGCCTGGTAAGGTTAGTGAGAGGATCGGCGATGCGGGCGAAGTTTTTCACGAACCGCCTATAATAGGCGCACAGGCCCAGAAATCGGCGCATGGCTTTCTTGTCAGTGGGCGGAGGGAAGTCGGCGATGGCGGCTGTTTTCCGTGGATCAGGACGAACTGCAGGCTTGCTGATAACGTGCCCAGAAACAAGAGCTCTTCATACGCAAATCTGCACTTTTCTGGCTTCAGTGTGAGTCCGGAAGTCTTGATGGCTTGAAGTACAGCTTCAAGGCGCCGAAGATGCTCGTCAAAACTCGAGGAAAACACGACGACGTCGTCGAAGTACACAAGGCAAGTCTGCCACTTCAATCCTGCCAGTACTGTATCCATAACGCGTTGAAAAGTTGCAGGCGCTGAGCAAAGGCCGAAGGGAATCACCTTAAACTCGAAGAGGCCGTCCGGTGCTATAAACGCCGTCTTCTCTCGGTCTCTTTCGTCGACTTCGATTTGCCAATAGCCAGTCTTGAGGTCCATTGACGAAAACTACTTCGCGTTATTGATCCGATCAAGTGCGTCGTCTATTCGTGGGAGAGGATACACGTCCTTTCTTGTGATTTTGTTTCAGGCGGCGATAATCGACGCAGAAACGTAGGGTCCCATCCTTTTTCTTCACTAACACCACGGGGATGCCCAAGGGCTCTTGGACGGCTGGATAATGTCATCCCGCAGCATTTCATCACTTTGTCTCTTCATGGCCTCACGTTCTCGCGTCGAAACCCTGTACGGACTCTGACGGAGTGGTCTGCATTTTCTTCGGTTATGATGCGATGTTCGTGATTGGGGTCTGCCGAATTTTCGATGACGACGAAAAGCAATCTTCGTATTGCAGGAGCAGGGCCTTGAGCTGTTCTTGCTTATCGTTCGGAAGTCTGGGATTGACGTCGAAAGCTATGGGAGGGGCTTGGTTCTTCTGAGCAGGTTCCGCAGAATCGGCGAGGGCGAAAGCACTGGTGGCTTCGACAATTTCTTCGATGTATGCGACCGTTGTTCCTTTGTTCACATGTGTGTACTCATTGCTGAAATTCGTGAGCATAACCGTTGCTTTGCCTCCGCCGCAGCTCTGCAATTCCTCTTGCGACGCAAATATTTCGGGTGACCAACAGATGCTGACTGCCTTCAACGACGCCTTTGAAGTCAGGTGATTCAGGAGCGCTGACTGAAATAATGACGCTTGAGCGAGGCGGAATGGTTACTTGTTCTTCCAGCACATTCAAGGCATGGTGTCCAGACGGCGTGCGCGGCGGTAGTGCTTCTTCTGTGGATAACGTTATCGACTTTGTTTTTAGGTGATGACAGCACCATGGAGGCATAAGAAGTCCATGCCAAGGATGACATCTCTCGAGCAACGCTGTAGGACTATGAAGTCTGTAGGATAAACACGGTCGTTAATGGTGACTCTCGCTGTGCAGATTCCTGCAGGCGTTACGAGATGACCTCCGGCTGTGCGGATTTCAGGGCCTTTCCAAGCTGTCCTAACTTTCTTTAACTTCGCGGCGAACGACCCACTGATGACAGAATAGTCGGCTCCAGTATCGACGAGAGCGGTCACACTGTGGCCGTCGATAAGAACGTCGAGATCGCTAGTTCGCCGTCTCGCATTACAGTTAGGGCGTGGCGTCGGGTCACGGCTGCGTCGGCTTGTTCCGCTACTTCCATGTTGCGTCGTGAGGCCACCTTCGGTAAGTGAGCTTTCGCCGTCAGGGCTTTGCCTGGTTGGCGTTGTGTTCGGAAAGCTCCGTCGCGGCGTCGTCGTCGTCGTCGGAGGATCTTCGGTAGTTCGTCGCACAGCAACCGCACCTCCACCGGTTGCTGCCCTTAGTTTCCCGGATACGGCTAGGAGACCGGCCCCGCGTTGGGCCAGAGTACTGTCGGTGGTGCGGTGACGTGCGGCGGCTGGGCGACGGCGAACGCGAAGGGCTTCGTGGTGTCCACCGAGTTCCTGTCAGGTAGTCGGCGATGTCACGTGGTCGTTCTCCTGGCTGTGGGCGTGGTGCATTGACGGCGAAGCCACGCAGTCCCATCTGTCGGTACTGGCAACGTGCGGTATGTGTGTCCGGCCTCGCCGCAGTGGTAGCAGAGCGGGCGATGGTCAGGGTGCGCCAGACGTCAGTCTTCCTCGGTGCACTGCGCTGGGCCGCTGGCGAACGGTATGACGTCGGTGGGGGTGGTGGCGTCTGTCGACGTAAGTGCGATGGGGCGGCGTTTTGGCGTGGACGGGGAGGAGCGTTGTGGCGCCAGTGCAGCGGCGTAGCTCATAGCTTCCGGCTCGGGCAGCGGTGCGTGGGGAATTTGAAGCGATTGCCGAACTTCTTCTCGCACAATGTCGGCGATTGAATCCACTTGAGGCTGCGCCGAAGGCAACAGCTTGCGCAGCTCTTCCCGCACGATCGCTCGGATCGTTTCACGCAGGTCTCCGGAGTTCTGTCTTGAGCAGCAGCGCAGTCTGCAGTCAGGCGACGATTATACTGTCTGGTGCGCATGTCCATGGGTCTTTTCGATAGTGGTCGCTTCGGCTACAAATTCTTGGATGGTTTCGGTGGGTTTCTGATCAGCCCCGCGAAGAGCTCCTGTTTGACCCCTCGCATGACGAAACGAACTTTTTCTCCTCAGGCATGTCTGGGTCAGCGTGACGGAATAGTCGGGTCATTTCTTCTGTGAAAATGGCGACATTTTCATTTGGTAGCTGAACCCGGGTCTCTAATAAAGCAGCGGCCCTCTCTTTTCGAGCGACGCTCGCGAACGTTTGCAGGAATGCGCCGCAGAAAACATCCCACGTTCGGAGCGTGGACTCTCGATTTTCGAGCCAGGTCCTTGCGGTGTCTTCCAAATAGAAGAACACACGACGCAGCTTTTCGTCATGGTCCCAGTGGTTGAGGGCGGCCACACGGTCGTATGTTTCTAGCCAGGACTCCGGGTCTTCGAACGATGACCCATGGAAAATTGGTGGTTCCCTGGGTTGATGCATGACCATCGTGGGCTGGGACGCTGCGGTTGTCATTGTCGCAGCAGTCGCGGTCATGGCCTTGGTCTTCCGTGCCTTGTCGTGTAGAAGCCCGTACTCCGGTGGTAGCCCTTGCTGTCGGCGGCTTGTTCGCTGGCTCCTGGTTGGGCGTCGGTGTCTTCTCCGCGACGTGGGCTGGGTTCACGGCTTAACGGGGGCGTCCGGTACATGAACGAAACAGCACCTCCACCAGATGTCACGGGGTCGTGACGTGGCTGAAGACAGGAGACGTCTTGTTGGGATTTAACTGTTTATTTGGGCGAACCTGTGCCCGGTAAACAGAAAGTCCAATTACAGCAGCAGTCTCGCACAGATAGCAGTCTCAGACTGATAGCGGCGAACGGGAGCGTCGTCCTTCGATCAACAACTGACAAGCGGTGTGAAGCGCGTAGGCATTCATACTCCCGCCGTCGAATGTTCTAACGCTACCGCTGGCGGCGGCGTACGTTCCAGAACAATCTGTACCATTCGCACAGTGGGCGTGATCTTATCGAAATGATCTACTACAGTTCGGGAACCCTCTCCAAAACTGCAGGCGCGGTTTGCGCTGAGAATCGTGTGGTGTTTTGGGACGATAACAAAAGCTTGGGAAATGGAACGTGGCAATATACGTGTTGTTATGGTGCCCCAGGCATGCGCAATGATTGCTTTTTGGTTGACAATTGCACAAGTATGAACGCTAAACCTTGAGCAACGTTGGTGGGCGCTACGGATGAGGTCGGCCATTTCAAGTACCCAGTGCCGTTAAGAGTGGACAAACAGACAAATGTACAGACAGACAGACAGACAGACAGACAGATTAAAATTTTTGCGAAGTGAAACTGTGGGGAAGCTAATGGTTCTTGAATGGTGATAACAATGGTGATGATGAAAACGTTGAACAAGGTGATTTAGGCATGGATGAAAGTGATAATGAACGATGATGACGAAATCGTTGAACCACAGCCGTTAGCAAGCGGTACCGTGAACGTTAATGATAACGATGATGACGATGACATTAATCATGAACACGGTGAAATGATGAAAGCGTTGATTATGGTTAGTAGTGATAAGGCGACTAATTGATTCGCTCAAAGAGAGTTGTTGTTAAGGAACGTTTTTATGTGTAAAGAAAGAGGGTGGTGAACCTTGTGTAAATATGGTTTCCAGTGCCCACACATGTTAAATCTTGTTTTATGATAAAACTAAATTTACATTTCTAGGTCTTTAATTTATTTCCACTTGTTCAGGTATTGTTACTTACTATAAACAAAAGAGATCTACTTTGACAGCTGCATTGGCAGTGGGCACAGTGAAATTTAGGTTGGGGACTCTTCTCGTGATTCATGCAAGGCGCGACCGACCAGATAAAGTAACTATAGAGTTTACTATGAATACGCTAGAGGGAATTCTGGCGCTAGGGTCTATGGGAGCTGGAACGCATGGCGCTTCAGGGAGCATGGGAATGATAAGTAGCACATGAATTTGCCTAATCTTCATACATCTGGCTTCGCTTGAGTTCGCATGGCTTGCAACTGATTTATCATGAAACGACAAACAGCAAATGTTCACCAGTTGTGCTTCACCCCCTTAACCTTTTAGGCTGCCCCGCCGCGGTGGTCTAGTGGCTATGGTACTCGGCTGCTGACCCGCAGGTCGCGGGTTCGGATCCCGGCGGCGACGGCTGCATTTTCGATGGAGGCGGAAATGTTGCAGGCCCGTGTGCTCAGATTTGGGTGCACGTTAAGAACCCCAGGTGGTCGAAATTTCCGGAGCCCTCCACTTCGGCGTCTCTCATAATCATATGGTGGTTTTGGGACGTTAAACCCCACATATCAATCAATCAATCAATCAATCAATCAGTCTTTTAGGCTCACCAAATGAAATCGGCTCACGAAGTTCCGAACGGTTTGTTTTTTAGTCAAAGTAAAACCAGAACTCTGCTATAAACAAGCCACAAATACGTTCGAACCCCGCGAGCACGAAGACTAAGCAAATCCATGTACTACCCATCATTCTCATGGTCGCTGAGTGATCGCTCTGCCAGAGTCTCCTATAGTTAATTTTAGGAAAGTCTATGAAGGTAACAACGACGCGCGTTAGTTGGTCGACTGGCGGCAGCGGGTATCTATCGGCGGGAAGACGCAACTCAAAGAAAGTAAATTCTTTTTGCACTGTTGCTATAGCAACCGGTGGCAACGCTGGCGTCCGCCCCATGTCGCGTATTTTAATGCGTCGTATGCGTTTCAAACTTCTAATGCTGGCAAGGTCGTTTTGTTGCTGGCGGGTCATATAGCAGAGTTTGCTCTCTGAGAAATTCACATGTTCCGCAAAGCTCCAGTTGCTACGGGAACGCGTGTTGCATACAACCAGTTGACTGACATCAGAGCCGTATTTCGAGCGTCGTCCGAAACTGCTCTCGTAAAATGTTTCCATCAAGCGCGTGCACAGTACTTGAGATCTAGATGCCAGCTCGTCCATTAGCGCTGCATTAGAGTCGTGCTTAATTCATAATCACGTCGAGACTTGGGTGGCTAATGGGGGCTTCCAGAATTCAGGCGGCGTATGTAGATGTACCGTAACTCAACAAATCGGTGTGTGGAGAGGAGCTGACTAAAAAAAAATCGAGATCACTCGACCGTGCGAATGCAGGTTTGTTTGCTTCTAAGACTTAATTAACAAAGCCTGAATGTGCTCACAAGGCGGATACTTAGTTGTGATTTTTGTACCATCACACGCAGCTATTGCGCACCCTCCCTCAAAGTGCACTACCTCTTCAAGAAAAAGAATATAGTTATGTATTGACCACCGGGAATCCGACACCAGGTAAGTCACGTCATTCTCAACAGGCCTCAGAAAATGAACCATTCAATGGATACCGTGCCTCTGCATCAGTCGTGCAATTGATTCTACCAATGCTTTTCGCAGCACTTAAGGCAATCCTGTCTGCTCTACCGGAAGCAAACAACCTGCCAGAAGTAAAAGCCCTGCTGCCTCTGGAAGCACTATTGTGTCAACAATCCGGGTCAACCTGCGACAAGTAACATATGAATAAGCGCTACAAATATGTCTCCATATACCAGTGGAATGCCAATGGTCTTCGAAGGAAGTGTGCTGACTTCCGTAAACTCCTTTTGCAGTATAACTTTCCAATACTTTGCATCCAAGAGGCAGGAATGAATGATGATATCCGCCTCTCCAACTACGTGATATATAAGTCATCTCGTCGAAGTGGTCCTAGCAGAGTGCATTTGTGCGTCAGAAAGGACCCTACCTTCTCACCAAGTTCACTCAAGTGATTTGGAGTTCCCGGAATTCGTCGCTTGCAAAGTATCCTTTGGGGAGCAGTGCGTAACAGTGATCAATTTTTACCTACAACCTTCAAGCCGCATTTCGGTGGAAGAGCTAACAAATATCTTCAACATTTCTAATTCATATACGTTTATATATGGAGACTTTATAGCGCACAACATAATCTGGGGTAGTGATCGATGTGATGCACGTGGGAACATTGTTGAGTGTGCCGCAGACAAATGCAATTTGACAATTTTAAATGACGGCTCTCCAACTTTTCTCCGAGGGCATAATTACTCGAGTTGCATCGACGTAACCATGTGTTCCCAAGATCTACTGAATGGTGTGGTATGGACAACGGATGTAGAAACACGTGAGAGTGACCATTTTCCCATTCCAATAAATCACCCCTACTTGCGAAAGGACGACATCGGACGCTACAGCAAACTGACGAACTGGAAAGCTTTTCGGTACCACCTAACAAACCAAAATAGTGAACTCACGACAGTTGAAAGCTTTACTGAATTTCTGCAAGATAATGCGAATAAATGTACAAAGAAAGTCCTGATTCCAAAAGACTATGCTGCAGTCGATGGAGAGTATGAACATCTAAGAGCCATCAGACGACGTTCAGAAAGGGCATATCGACGCAGCGGAAGTTTAGAAGCATACAAAAATGCACAGAAAATCCACAGTGTAATGCGCAGACGGCTAGAAAATTTAGGTAAACGACGTTGGAGTGATTTTTGTGGCACGCTCTCTCCCCACACACCTGTTCCAAGAATTTGGCTTGTAATTCGAGCACTTAGTGGCCCTGTATCACAGAGCTTTCCATTTCGTGCTCTTGCTGTAGCCTTGGACAAACCGGAAGCTGTGGTAGCAGACGAATTTTGTCAACTTATCAGTAGGCCCGCTGCATCACAATGTGCCTTATTTGATAATTCTGTCGCGTTAGCCAGCCAGAAAATAATGCTTGCTTTTGGGCCCAGCATCCTCAACTAGACCCCGTATTTACGTTAAGGGAGCTGCATTGTGCTATAGCATCATGTCGTCAAAAATCGGCCTCTGGACCGGACGGCATTACGTACAATATGCTAAAGAACCTTGGGCCCACAGGCACAACTATTCTCTTAGATATTTACAATAATCTATGGATGCAAGAAATCATACCCGAGTCTTGGAAGTCTGCTCGCATCATTCCGATCTTAAAACTGGCTAAGACGCCCTTGAACCTTGAATCCTTCCGTCCAATCAGTCTGACAAGCTGTCTAGGTAAGGTAATGGAAAAAATGATTGATGCGCGACTTCAATGGTGGTGCAACAGAACTGGTGTATTCTCCAACTACTTAACAGGTTTTAGGAAACAGAGATGCACAATGAATGCAATACTGGACTTAGTAACGTATGTGGAGCATGAAGGCGCCTGTGGTAGTTCGACGGTCGCAGTGTTCTTGGACATCAAAAGGGCATTAGACACAGCCAGTCACACTCATGTTTTGCTGAGTATGTTGGAACTCAGACTGTCCGGCAGGTCTTTGCAGTGGGTATCCAAATTTTTTATCAGGTCGCAAAATATTCATTCAGACGAGCGAAGGAAAAAGTGCAGAACACGACGTCAGACAAAGAGTGCCACAAGGAAGTGTACTCAGCCCTTTTCTTTTCAACTGTGTAATGGCTGATTTAGCTAAAAAACTGCCTTCCAGGTTGAAATACTCCTTATATGCAGATGATGTGTGCATTTGGGCATCTGGCACGGACATACGGTTAATTCAGATTGCATTGCAAGACGGAATAAATATTATCAACAACTTTTTAAAAGAAAGATTGATTGATTGATATGTGGGGTTTAACGTCCCAAAACCATTTAAAAGAAAGAGGAATGATTCTATCGCACGCAAAGACAGCTGTATTGCCCTTCACCCGTAAGAAGTTAAAGAACTTCAATCTCATTTTAGAAAGAGAACCACTAATAATTGTAACACAGCATCGGTTTCTCGGAGTAATACTTGATAGGCAGCTATCATGGGCACCTCACATAAAGAAACTCGAAAACGAGGTGAATACCCTAGTGAATATACTCCGCAGAATTGCTGGGACATCGTGGGGCGGATCTGTATCATCCATGCTCGCTGGTCACAATGCTGTAATACGACAAAAAGTTGCATTCTCTGCAGCAGTCTTACACAGCCTTTCCCGCACTTCAGAGGAGCGACTTCAAAGACTATTAGCTAGGGGACTGCGCGTCTGCATAGGTGTTCCACGAGCGACTTCCAGCAGCCTTGTCATAGCAGAGACTCGACAACCACCCTTTCCAGTTATGAGAACAATTGAAACATGCCGCCATTTTTTTCGCTTACAGACGCAACATAAGGACCACATATTGGCACTGGAGATTTTACTAAGAGATAAAAGCAATGCTCATAACGATGTACAAAGTAATGTACATATATTACCTCGAAATGAATTTTGGAGCTCTGAAATGGACTATCCTCCATGGCTGCTTGCAATACCAAGCATTGAATTCTCAGTGAATGGCATTATCAGAAAGAGAGACATGTTCATCCAAGCTGCTCAACAACTAGCGCTTTATCAGATACACATGCGGTATCCAGGGTACATACACATTTACACAGATGGCTCAAGTACTACAACGTCTTCAACATCGGCATTTATCGTACCACAGCTCAATATTCAGGAATCGTTTAAATTATGTCGCATGACGTCATCTACTACATCTGAGCTCTTCGCTATTCTGTATGCTCTAAAGTTTATAAACTCGGTAGCAGACGCTAGAAAATGGGTACTTTTCAGTGACTCCCACGCCGCATTAAGATCACTCTCCAGTACAAACAGGGCAGTAATAAGTGATAGTATGACATACGAAACGCTGAAAGAGCTCACCAAAGCAAAGAAGGCGCAACATGAGATCAAATTCCAGTGGATACCTGGCCATTGCAACATTCCTGGAAACACAGCTGCCGATGAAGCAGCACGACAAGCACATCGTAAAGGCGTTACTGTTTCTTTACCAATTTTGAAAAATGAATTGCGTAGTATTATAAAGAATACAATTTTCAGAATGAGCAAAACTGCTTGGTTTGACCAAAGTACAAAAAGCTGCGATTTCTACCACATCGATCCATTTATTGCATTCAAAATTACGCTGGCATTAGATAGAAGTATGGAAACTCTAATTCACCGATTGAGGCTAGGCACCGCATACACAAAACATTTTTTGCACAGAATCGGCGGAGCTGAAACTCCCGAATGCGAATGTGGATTCATAGATGAAGACGTATGTCACCTTCTCATAGACTGTCCACATCATGACACGCCGAGACGCCGTCTTAAGTCCGAACTGTTCGCATTGGACCGCAGACCATTTAGCATGAAAAAACTTCTGGGCCCGTGGCCAACTGGAGTTTTACAGTCACACGCTTTAAAAGCGTTAACTCGTTTTTTTACAAGACAGCGGGATTGCTGACAAGTATTAAGGAAGAACAAACATTCATTTGTAACACATGTACTTATTATGTACAGTATCATGTGACACCCATCACGTATGTGTTGTGAAATGAATGACGTGTTGACTATTATGTACATACGAGCGAATGCATCTTTATAAGGACCAGACGTGTGCTCTGCTGTTTTGTGCTGGTGGACCGAATATTAACGAGGGACATTTCCAGAGACTTCTTTCATTGACTTTCGAACATTTACTTACCATTATGTTGTGATATGTGCGTATAAGTGTGTCTTTGCATATCTGTGCCCGAGTTTTCTATTTTCCATGCACTGCTTTGTACGTTTTGCTTCAAGATACGTGTTCAAGTTTCAATCAACGGCTAAGGAGTAGCCGGCGCCATAATGGTGCGCCAACATCTCCTTATATATCATATCAATAAAATATAGTTATGTACGGATCTCAGCTACTGAAAGAAAATAAAAAAAAAGTAAAGTTGCAGGTATCGAGAAAGAATGATAATAAAAGGGCTTCATTAGGTAGAAAACACAAAGTGAAGAGAAATACTTAGTGGCTTACGAAAGCAGTTTAAGCAAAAAGTTCCTTTCCGATCCCGATTCTATTGAAAACAAAAAGCTATGCAATGGCAAAGCAATATGCTGACAATTTGTGAGTTGCACAGAGAAGATCATCTGGTTCACTACTCGCCCGGTTTGTGGGGCAGGGAGAACTTGGAGAAGAGTTTATGTCAGGTGTGTGCGAGGAACGACAACAACAAAAAGTGCTGCTGCTGGAGGGCAAAAGAGGTGGAGAAGGAAATACATGTGGATAGAACAAGAGCAGGAGTTGTGGGAAACATAATCGCCGATCGAACGTGAAACCAGGGCGTCGCTGAGCTGCGATCAATGACGCGAGCATTGCCGGTGCACATTCGCTCGGAGATGTGCCCTGGGGCACGCGAGATGGCTGATCCCAGCCAAACACGTCCTCCCAACTTTCTCGCCTCGCGTGCTTTCTTTTCAACGCTTTCCTGCTGTACGCGTTGCTTCTTTCGTGCGCTTCCTTGTGTTTTTTTATACCACCCTTTCTTCCTCGTCACTTCCCGATTACCCCAGCCGACCTTTCGTGTCCCGTTACTTCGTTATCTCTGAATTCATTCGGCTTTCTCTGTTTTATGAAGTAAAAGCTGGATGAATGTTCCAAAACTTCGGAGAAAAGGAAGAAAAACGAAAACGCGTAAGACAAAGGGAACGCGGGAAGAGAACAATGTAGCATTTCCGGAAACAGAGTTTTGGCACCAATGGAAGTGTGGCACGTAACAGTTCCTTATTTCTTTCCTTATTTTGCGTGGACAAAGTACGCGGAGGTTAAAAAAAGTGGTTCCTGAAAGGTTTTGAGATTTCAAGCCATCTAAAATTATTGCAGATTTCGGTTCTTTCTCCATGGCGGGAATGAAAAAAAAACTTGAACGTATATATGGGGGTCGATGAGGCATTTTTATTGTCTGCTCGCGCTACAGTGAGCTTGGTCATATATGTGTAAGCTTCACCATTAGTTTTAGGGTTGAAGCTACGTAAGGCGTAGGCAAGTCTGGCGTTCTCGCAGTCACCTCTAGTTCTTAGAGTGCTCACTAGATGGTGCTGCGGCGCCACGCACTGGGTTTGGTTCGGGCTGTCACGGTAGATGGACGTGTTTTTCGAGCGCTCCGGATCGACTGCGCAGATAAGTGTTTTTGCATGTTTTGAGCTTGTCTTAATAATTATAAGGCAGCGGTTGAAATTTTCGTAGCGCTTATTTTATGGTACGGCTTTTTCGGGGGCCAGTCACCAGGTATTTATTAGTTAGTTCGGGTGTGTGCGCTTGAAATTTTTTTGTTGTTGTTTTTTTTCTTTCGCCACCCCGTTGGGGAGGTGCGCGTACATTGAACACGCAAATTTTTGTAGTAGAGCTTAGAGCTTAGACTTTCTTTTTTTTTCGTAGTGCACGGCTCGAGTTTAGTAATTATCGAGTATAGGGACAATTGGTGTCAGAAAGACATGGTTAAAAAGACTGTAAAGTGTTCAGGATGTGGAGTGGGTTTGAAAGTGGACCAGAGCGTAGAAGCGGATGGAGAAGAGGCTGACGCGAAGTGTAGGCAATGTGAGGTCGAGGAAAAAATGGAAAAAATGATGGTTGCCCAAAGTGAACTGCTGGTGAGAATCGATGAGCTCGAGACTGCGTTGGCGACAGAGCAAGAGAAAACGAGGGCAATGGGAGAAAGACTGAAGTCCACCGAGGAAGCACTAGCGAAGCTGAACAAAGAAGCAGCCTACGGAGAGAACAGTAGAGAACCGGCAACCAGAACGGTGGAGAAGGAAGAGGAAGCAAGTTTGGAAAAAACAGGTTTAGCCGGTTCAACTGTCGCAAGGCCCAGCTTCAGCGAGGGAGTGGTGGGGCTGGGAGGGGACAAAGCAGCCGGCGTCACAGGTGCAAGTAGCCCCCAGGTGCAGGACGCTCCAGCTGTAAAGTCACAGCATGTGATAATCGCCGGGGACTCGAATTTAAATCGATGCACAGAAGCCATAAAAGAGAGGGTAAGAGGTGACAAGAGGGTTGCAGTAGGGGCGTTCCCAGGACGCAAGCTTGAAGCAGTCATGAGGCAAGCGAGCGCAAAACTCCAAACTACAGCTGATAGACGAAACCTCGTGATAATTTCAGGCGGTTTAAACGATGTCTTAAATGAAGATACAGCAGGACTAGCAGTCACACTGGCGAAAGGCGTCGATGACATGCGCGCCACTTCTCCTAAAGTACAGGTAGTGATATGCACGATACCGGAGGTACCGGTGCGTGATAGCAACCTGCAAAGAGCGGTTGTCAACGTAAACCAAGAGATATGGCGGATGAGCCGAGAGAAAGGCTTTGAGGTGGTGGAAATAAACAGAGAGGTGCATAGGTGTAGTGGTTTTCAACGAGACAGAATTCACTTCGATGGGCGGCTAGGTCATGAGGTGGGTTGGCGACTTACAGGACGCGCAGTAGCTTTTTTGGGGGGCAAGCGAGCACTTCGGGGTGCAGGATAGCTAGTAACGAGGAAAACAACCAGGGAGACTCTTCGACAGGTGTTATGGACAGATACGATTCCAAAGTGGCACCAATGTCTAAGATTGGTAGAGTCCGGGGAATAAATAGACGTAGCCACGAGCGCCGAGCCCATTCAGACATAGGGTATATTAACATGCAGGGTGGTACGAACAGGCTGAAGTGGGAAGAGATAGAAGAACAGCTAAGGGAAGAGAGGCAGATGGTATACGGTTTTGTAGAAACACATCTCAGGGACATGGAACAACCTCCGAACAATCCGGACTACGCGTGGGAATATTGCAATAGAACAGAAGGCAGCAGAAAGGGGGGTGGTATTGGGGCATTCATTCATAAAAGTACAGACTGGCAAAGGGTCAAGCAGGAGTGCAAGGAACATTTATGGCTAAAAGGGAAAGTGGCAGGTCAAATGACACTCCTTGGTTTTGTGTACTTGTGGACGGGAGCAAAGGCCAGAGAGGAAAACCAGGCAATGGTAGAGTGTATATTAAAGGACATTCAGGAGTTAGGAAGAGAGTGCGAGATAATTATCCTAGGAGACATGAATGCGCACATAGAAGATATAGATGGGTATACCGACCCGACAGGCAAAATGATCATGGATATGTGTGAAAGGCTTGATTTGATCATTTGCAACAGTACCGAGAAGTGTGAAGGGCAAATAAAATGGGAGGTAGGAAGGCTGCAGTCGATGATAGATTATGCACTGATGTCACATAGGATGTATGATAAGCTCAGGGGAATGCACATAGATGAAGGTGGCTCCAGAAGTCTCGGTAGTGATCACAAACGTATCAAGCTAAGTTTTGGAAGAGCAGTGAAAGTGGGAAGGATACAAGATGAGCAACTACAGAAAAATTTTTATTCAGAAAGGCAAATTGAAATAGCCACTAAACAAATTGAGAAAGTAATCACGGAGGATAATAAGACAGTGTGGACATACACGAATCTAATTAGACTCTTTGAGCTAGAGCTTGCTAAGACGCGTAACAAGTCACCCCGGAGAAGAAGACACAAATCCAAAAGTTGGTGGGATGAGGAAGTTAAGAGTGCCATAGCAAAACGTCAGGAAGCCTCTAGGAAACACAGACATGCTAAGCAGCTGGGTGAACCGACAGATGATGTTGAAAGAAAATGGGAAACCTTTCTAAGCTGTAGAAGGGCTGCATCCCTTCTGATCAATGAAAAGATTAGAAGAAAGGGAGCTCAGTGGCAGGCAGAAGTACATAAAAAAGATAGAAAGGCAGCTGCGAAATTTCGGAACCATCTAAACTCCTCAAGAAATGAGACGAGCCTAGAGCAAAGTTTTATAACTACAGCCCAAGGTGCCAGGCTAGAAGGGGACGAAGCTAATGAATATATAAGAACAAGGGTGACAGAAAAATTTCAACAAAGAAGTACTTTATGCACCACAATAGACAAGGACGAATCAAGTGGTGCAATGGCTCCATTTTCACGACGAGAGTGGGAAAGGGCTAAGAAAAGGGTTCCTAGTAGTACATCAACAGGCCCAGATGGCATTCCACTTAGGCTGATAAAGACATTAGGTCTGAAGTCTAAGCAGGCTTTGAGAGAGGCAGTGAGCAAAATAATAATCGATGGTGAAGTTCCCGATAGATCGAAACTTAGCATGATGAGCATGATCTATAAAGAAAAGGGGGACAAAGCTGACATAAACAACTACTGTCCTATAACAGTGACATCAGTGGTCTACAGGCTGGCGATGCAGATTATGCATGGATAGAAGATGAGGGGGTGCTGGGGGAACTGCAGAATGGGTTTCGGAAACACAGGAGGTTGGAAGACAATCTGTTCTCACTGACGCAGTGCATCGAAATAGCAGAAAAGGAACACAGGCCCCTGTGGCTAGCATTCTTGGATATCAAGGGAGCGTACGATGGCGTGGTTCTAGAGGAATTGTGGGGAATACTGGACACACTAGGCGTGGAACGTGTAGTCCCTAATCTTTTAAAAGGTATCTATAAAGTTAACAAGGTAGTTATAAATTGGGAAAAACAGGTATCCAAGCCTACAGAGGTAAAACGGGGGCTTAGGCAGGGGTGCCCCCTGTCACCCTTATTATTCATGATGTACCTACAAGGATTAGAGGCAAAATTAGAGGGAAGTGGGCTGGGCTTCAACCTCTCTTTAGTCAAACAAGGAAAACTCATTAAACAGGCACTACCAGCATTGATGTACGCAGATGATATAGTGCTAATGGCCAACAACAAGGAAGATTTGCAGAGATTGATGGACATCTGCGGTAATGAGGGAGATAGGTTAGATTTTAGATTCAGTAAGGAAAAATCAGCAGTCATGATTGTCAATGACAACGAAGGTAGTGAGCTTAGGATACAGGAGGTCACGCTAGAGATAACAGATAAATACAAATATCTGGGCGTATGGATAAGCAATGGGACCGAGTACCTGAGGGAACACGAAATATACGTGACGACTAAAGGTAACAGGAATGCAGCAGTGATGAAAAATAGGGCACTGTGGAATTGCAATAGGTATGATGTTGTGAGAGGAATATGGAAAGGGGTGATGGTTCCTGGGCTGACGTTCGGCAATGCGGTCTTGTGCATGAGATCAGAAGTTCAAGCAACATTAGAAATTAAGGAACGTGGAATAGGTAGGCTTGCTTTAGGAGCTCACGGGAATACACCAAATCAGGGAGTACAAGGTGATATGGGATGGACATCATTTGAGGGCAGGGAAGCTAGCAGCAAGATAAAATTTGAGAAGCGATTGAGAGAAATGGGGGAAGAGCGTTGGGCTAGGAAGCTTTTCAGCTACTTGTACATGAAGAATGTCGATACAAAATGGAGGAAGCGAACCAGGAAGTTGACTGGTAAATACTTAGAAAACAGCAGGTGGCCAAAACAAAAAGAACTATCGGTTAAGAAGAAAGTGAAGGAAACGGAGACTGACATGTGGAAAATGGGCATGATTAAGAAGTCCGCACTTGAGATCTATAGAACTTTTAAGCAGGAAATTGCCAAGGAAAGGATCTATGATAATACTCGGGGTAGTTCTCTACTGTTTGAGGCAAGGACGGGAGTACTGCGAACCAAGACATATCGGGCCAAATACGAAGGGGTAGACACAGTATGCAGTGCGTGTGGAGAGGAAGAAGAAACTGCCGAGCACTTGATAATGTTCTGTAAAGGGCTTCACCCTATAGTTCAGGATGATGGCGCAGAGTTTTTCAAAGCACTGGGGTTTAGGGACCGGGAGGGCAAAATAGACTTTAAGCAAGTAGACTTAACTAGAAGGAGGTTATCGGATTGGTGGCTAAAGTCAACGCACGAGTGAAAATTAAACTCTTCACTGCAAAGTACGAATCCTCAAACTCACTTTTTAAGGAAAAAAAATAAATATAGTTTTGGGTTCATTAAGTAACGGCTTGGTGGCGCTAGCCACCGCCCGATCTAAAGGGTACAGCCATATCCATCCATCCATCCTGGGTTTTGTGGACACAGGTGATGTGGTGGACTACGCCGCAGTGAGGCGCAGCAATACTCGCCTAGAACAATGGAGGAAAATAACTCTCCGGGGACTTCGGGAGGGTTCTTAACTCGGCAACCCGCCCAGTCTGTATTTTATTTTCTTATTTTCTTTGTATTTTTTACTATCGGCTAGGGTGCCAAAGTGTGCCCGCCCGTTACAAAGGGAATGGCCTCATTACCATCATCATACCATCATCTTCATCATGGGATCGCATAGGGTGATGAGAAATCACTAGATGATGGTCGCGTGGCACAGGAGAGGAATTGAATACACGTTAGCACCGCGGCGCTCACTGCGTGCTCTCGCGTGATAGGAGACCGCGTTCGCTCTCGCGCTAAAATGCGGCTTGCTTCCTCTTTCGCCGACAGTCTGTGCCTTCGAGTATGAGCGACGAAGACAAGGCGGTGGAACGGAGGGCTCAGAAAACGGCTGCAGCGCGTGCTCGCCGTCTTCACATGATGATCGACTGGGTGAAATTCTCGGGAGATTCACGGGTACCGATGAAACTTCCGGAGATTCACCCATTCATAATCATTCACCCCATAGGTACGCTGTAACTTTTTTCCCATCTAAACATGCATGTTTGTTCAAAAGCTTTCGGAACATTGTGTGGCTTTAGAATGGGCTAGTGCTTTAATAAATCAGATGCAGACTAAACCAAAGCATTCATACACATTTATTGATGTCGTTGCCTTTCTCTCTCTCTCTTTTTTCATACGACCCATGAGAAATTTTGGTTGGAACAAGTATCCTCTTGTATCACGCTGTTTTGACGACTCGTGTTAAATTTTGTTTCTTTCTTACTTAACGGTTATTTTTGTCCTTAGAAATGCCTTTGTATGTTTATTCGTGAAATAACAATCACAAATCGCGCAACGTTATTCAGGGAGTGTTTCATCAGTGGTACAACCTTCACCTGAAAAGAGCTTGCTGCGCAATAATATTTTTAAAACTTACTGCTATTCATTTGCCATGTACACAAGAGAGAGAGGGAAATAGGTAATTTATTAGAAAATAGAGAAAGGGAATCGTAACTTTTTAAAAAGGGATCGTCCCTCGTCTTCACCACACATATTAAGGCTGAAGAAATAAATGGAGCAGTTTGCGCTACATTAGGGACTGAGCATGCATTCATGCCACATGATTACTTTCTAATCGCGTTACGTTGTTTATGTGTGGTTTATCATTCAATCCTTTCATGGCACAGGAAGCTGTTTGAAAGAAGTTCAATATGCAGCAAAATTTGTGCACGTTATATCAGCGCGCTCTCCAAGAAAAGAAACATGCTGTAAACGATATGCTCTCCGGCCTTTTATTGTTATTTTTTCTACATGGTTCGTACGCTACTGCCAGCAGCGCACTGTATACATCAGTTCTTTTTAGGTGCGAATGCATCGTATTATTAGCGGGTGCAACCAAAATAATACAATATTGACGCGTACTTTGAAGTTTTGCCTGTGTTGAAGGAAAATAAACAACAGAATATAGGCAGAGACAAGGCAAAATAAGCCTACATTATTCAAGAAAAGTTACAATTTTAATCTGGCCATTCATCTAAAAACAGTTTGATGGCACAAATGAAAAATGTATTCAAGATGAAATTGCTCAATAGCGCGGAAAATGCCGTAAAAAGCGAAGAAAGTTCAAAAAAAAAAAACAAGCGGATTTCACATGCGATAATCAATGTTCGCTAATTTATTACGGTGCAGGAACTGTTAAAGAATGTTCTGGTTGGAACTTTTATTTAAAAAAAATGGCTCTGTGCTATTTTCGATCTTTCCGTAGCAAGCATGGCGCGTTGTGTCGACCCCGTCAATAAAGTTTAACGACTGTTCAAAGCTACAGCTTTGGCCACATGGCATTATTTACCATGCATACTTATAAGCCCTCCGTAAATCACATAGCTTAGACGTCGCGTTATATTGAAGCACCTAACATGTTGCTGTTCGTATTCTACATAATTTACACGGGATAGTTGCAATATTTCTAACTGTTTTTCGAATTTTTAAACTTACATGTCAAGAAACACGAAACCATTATTCAAAATCGATCCCTTTCGCTATTGGTTATCACGTTACTTAATTAATCTGCTAAGTATAAAAGCGCTCATGCAGTTCACCTTTTCTCCACGAACAGTTTGTAAATTTCGATTCCCGGCTGCGGCGGCTGCATTTCCGATGGAGGCGGAAATGTTGTAGGCCCGTGTGCTCAGATTTGGGTGCACGGTAAAGAACCCCAGGTGGTCAAAATTTCCGGAGCCCTCCACTACGGCGTCTCTCATAATCATATGGTGGTTTTGGGACGTTAAACCCTGCAAATCAATCAATCAGTTTGTAAATTTAGAATGCATGAAAAAGCATAATTTCGGCTTAAGAAATGACAGAAGGTAAGATTGGTAACCGATAGCATGAAAATATACAGAATTGAGGCATTATTAAAAGGCAAAGCTTCCTCTGGGCTACATTCTTTACCGAGTGATTGATTTTACTAAGCTCGAGAGTGCACTTTGCGCAACCACAGCAGTGATGTTTAAACGAGAATTAATTGTGTTCAGACCCTTGACTTTTCAATCGCGATTTTTGAAGCTTAATCAATCTCGCAGTGTAGAGTTACGATCTAAAAACACGACTTCAGAACCATTGAAATAAGGCAGGCGTCAATCGACATTTTTAGTTGCTCGTACACCGTCGCGCACCTAGAGGGTTCTAAATGTGGCGGGTGGGGTCTTCTCGCTTCATATTCTATACTGTACGCTGCTGTAGCTTATCAAGGTATAACACAGTTACAAACTTCTCTTCATTTAAAGATGTAGTAATGATATTGTAGGCATGTACTATTCACTTCATCTTCATCTGAGCAGCCATCAGTCATCGTCATCTGTTTGGCTGACAATCATCATGGTTTCTGGATGTGTGCTTTATCAACGTACCCGTGACGCTTGTTCGCTCACGTGTTCACAGCCAAATAAACATCGTTACAACCGAGTCGTCATACGTGGTGAAAGTGTTTCATGCGGGAGGCATGAACAACTTCTGTGCTGCGGTTGCGTCAGTCAGTTGCCACGACACGTGGCGTCAAGCGATAATTGACAGGTGAAGTCTGCTTTAAAACTACGTATGGGCCGATGGACCGAGGCTGAAACTTGTTTCTCATGGTTTGGGCCTGCCAGTCTAATATAAGCATCGCGAAAACTACACAGCTCACGTGGGAGGGGCGGGAGGAGGGTTTATCGAGCCCAGCTCTCAAAGACCAGCGGAACCTTGTGAAGCGGGCGCGAATGGACCTACCTAGTCCTTTCTTGAACTAATTGCAGTACATCATTTTCACAATGAATGTTTTACACTATTATTGATTTTCTCACAATGTATTTAACATTAGGTGAACATTTGTAAAGTAATGTTAATTATGCGCAACACGTTCTCATCGTTAGCAATCGCACGCAGTTGAATACGCAGTGACTATCTTCATATCACTCATATACTCTCCAATTTACTGGCGCTTCTTGTGAACTGTTCTCGACAGGATTACGCCTAGTAATTCAGAGCCCGCGAAATAAGCGTATAGGCATTACCGAAATAGCAGTGCTTTTCTGTGCCTCTCTCCTCTATAGCCAAGTCGATAAGCCGTACGTCAGTTGGTTGTTCGGTGCTGAGATATATACACATGGCGTCCCATGAAAATTTAGCCAGAGTTTAAAAATATGCCGGAACACGTCATTACGACGCGACCAAACGCATGTTGCTCACCGTTGCCTGGAGTTGGCCAGACTACTTTTTATGTTCTCAAGTATTGTTTAATTAGATACGCTTAATTAACAAACTTTTGAAGAAACGAAGAGGGACAGAAAATTTAAATGAGAATGTTGTAGATCAGTTTGCAAAACGTCCAAATAGATAGTTTTCAACTTTATATCTGTTAAGTATTAGGGTTTTTCTTGCTAATTACAAATGCCCGCGAAATACAAAAAAAATACCACGTGACAAAGCCGCTCGCGCGTCAGTACACACGATGATTTCAGTGCTCCCTAACGTTCCGCGTAAGAACGACAGGCTTCCCTCCACGTCCGAGCTAGACTGCGCCTGCGCGCGTTTGTTTTAGGGAGCGCGCAGGTGCAGTCTTGCCCAGCCGTGACCCCTCGCACCGGTTCATGACAGCGATAAGCAGTCACAGCGGTTATCATTTTTTGTGGGCGATAGAAAAACGTGTTCATCGTGAAGCGACCACCATCGTTACGGCCCTGCCGAGACAGCACAATCGGGCAAATCTGTGGTCGTTAATACGCGGAATGCTAGAGAGCACTAGAATCATTGCACGCACTGGCGCACGGGCGGGTGTGTCACGCATTTTTTTTTTGTATTTCGTGGGCATTTGTAATTGGCAGAAAAACACTAATGCCTAACAGATATAAAGTTCAAAACTGTCTAATTGGACGTTTCGCAAACCGAACTAAAACTTTCTCATTAAAATTTTTATCTATCTTCGTTTCTTGAAAAGTTAGTAATTAAACATATATAATAAACAATATTTGAGAACACAAAAAATAGCCTGGCTTACTCCAAGCAACAGTGAGCAAATGCATTTGGTCGCGTCGTAATAGCGCGTCCGGCATATTTTTAAACTCGGGGTTAAGTAACACACACACACACACACATATATATATATATATATATATATATACATATATATATATATATATATATATATATATATATATATATATATATATATATATATATATATATAAAAGCAGGCATGGTGGTTGAGTGGCCGTAGCGTTACATATAGTCCAGTAGATCCTCCGTGAGCGGTCACAACGTGGTGTATTTTGACGTTTCGACCTAGAGTCTGGCCTTCGTCAGGATTTAAAAAAAAATTCTGATAAAGGCCAGACTCTAGATGGAAACGTCGAAATACACCACGTTGTGACCGCTCACGGAGGATCTACTGGACTATATATATATATATATATATATATATATATAAAAGCGCGGTCTTTTCCAACCATTATATATATCTTCCAACAACTGCATCAACATTATTAGGAAGTCACGCAATTTACCGCGGTTGTAGCCTAGGACGTTGGTAGCCGACAGCAATGACTGGGCCCGTCGAGACAAGAAATCAAGAAAATTGAAGACGCAGGATCAGTTTACACGTTGCATACCACGGTCTATAGGTCCCGGTGGCCGTGCAGTAAGGCAAATGGCATGCGTTGTGTCTGCTCTATAGTCTGAAGGTGGGTCAATGCAGGGGTAACAACGAAACCTCCAGTATTGACGTGAAACAGAAACAACCTTAGAAGCAAAAGAAGCGAACGTAAACAAACGACCGACTCTAATTAAAAAGCCTGGCAAGAAAGAAACATGTATTTCTTGTTCCTCGCTCGGATGACCGTATACACGTCGACGTGGGTATATTCCTCCTTACACGCCTCAAGTGCAGCGCAAAGCAGACGCCGTCACCCACTCACTTCTCATAGCCGCCAATTATTCAGCTCTGCACGAATGTCACGCCTGAGCCTCAATTTCCCCTTCACTGCGTGTTTGTGAGTCCGCCTCGACGACCCCCAACGGTCGTTCAATTTTAATCAGGGCTGACTCTCCCTATGTTGCTTCAGTACCGAGTGAAAGATTTTCAACTTTAATTGCATCGACGTTAATTAGTCGACGATGGCGGAAGATCGGTGGTCGAACGAAACAACACACGAAGAACTCTGGCCTCGAGTCGTTAAAAAAAAAGAAACAGTTGAAGCCTAGACAGCAAAAGGATAGCCTGCGGAAAGAGGTGGAAAAGACAGTGGCTGCGTTTTTTTTCCTTCTTTAGTGACCCCTTTTTCACTCAAAAAGCTTAAGGCGTCCCGGAGGTACAAGCTAAAAACGTTTAAAACTCTTGCATTGCAAAGATGTTTGATATAACAATTTTAACCAGTCTGTCTTTTCAAACCATTTTATCTTTTAATATTACTTGTGTCGAATATCAAGTTTACTCACTTGGACAGTAACATTTCAAGACCTCCAGTTTTACAGCACTGCAATGTGAGCGCTTGAGCCCTTCAAATGTTACACCATCTCCCGCTAGAGGGAACTGTGTGTAGATGCGAAGCAGCGGGCGCTAACGACTACACTGATGCCAGCGTTGACGCTGGCGCTCATCGCAGCGTTGCACAGGAGAGAAAGCTGAGATGGCGCAAAGCACGCAGTGATGAACCACTGCTTTGTACTGGAACCTGCGAACCACTGCTAATGGGTAAGGATAGACAGAGGACTCCGATTGGACACAAAGACCCGCAGTCCGCTTTTAGCTACAAGCACGCTGTCAATTTTAATTTTTCCGCGGCGCGCAGGAGAAATCTCCCACCGGCACTAACTTGAAGGCCAATATCTATTGCGTATATGTACCAGTCAGGTCAGTGAAATGTTCTGCAGCGCGAGCAGTCTGTTTTATTCAATAAAAATACTGGTTAGGCTCTAGCAGGTGCTACCTGCGTAGGCGTTGCGAAGCCAGAGAGAGGGAGAGTAGGTAAGGATTGGTGGGGGTGGTTGTGGTTGTAAGGGAGAGAAAAAAAGACACCTCATTTCTGTCTGCCTTCAGGCGACACGGCGCAGTGCCTTATAGGGGTGGGGGGAAGGAGGGATAAAAAGAATAGAAGAAAATAGATGAAGAAATAGAGAGGCAAGCGACGGAAAATAGAAGGAGATAGGAAAGTGGCGATCCCGTCGAAGCAGTCCAAGGTCGGGGCACCACAATGCGAGAGCTGCACGGCGTCAGGAGACCGCGGAGGGTGAACCAGCCAGCGGGAGCTACGCTGGCGTCAGAGATCACGAGGGCACGACCGTCCAGCTTGAAATTCTCCGAGCGAATCCGGAGTGAGAGGGGAAAGGACATGCATGCGCAATGGTGGTGTGAACGCCACTGAGAGGGACGCTAAAGGAGAGAGAGGGAAATTGAGCGTTGGCTAGCAGAGGCTGCCAGAGAGGCGAGGCAAGAGAGGTGAGGAAGCGTAAAAGAGAAGAAAGATGGGGAGGGAGTGCGCATGCGTGATGGAAATATAAGTCCCACTAGTAAGGACGTCAGAGGAGAGGGAAGGGGAATGCGAGCGTAGGACTAGCCTGCGTCGGCGTTGCGAGGTGAGAGAAAAGTGAGCGTAGAAGAGGAGAAAGAGAGGAAAAGACGCACATGCGCGTAAGGGTGGTCACGGCGCACACCTGACTGAGCTGGACCATAAAACGCCTCGCATGTAAAAAAAAGTGCGAGGGTAGCTGAAAAAGGAGGAAGGAAAACATTTCAACCGTTAAAACAAAAGGTCGCACAACTTCTCAATTTATCGCGTGGTCGCTGGCGGTAATTGCCTCCCATATCATAACCTTCTCGATCCATTGCTCGCTGCTAGAGTGCACGTTTGCCCTTTGAATACGTAACCACAAAAATATAGTTGCACAGGACATACAGATTGTAACGGCGCTACTTAACACAGAAGTGAGAGAACAAATTGCGGAATGAGGTGACCACGAGGACACGGAGTGAATGTGTGGTGCGCAGGCGGAACAATGTAGCATGATTTGTCTGCGATAATGTGGGTGGTATCTGCACGAGGGGAAAACTGGAGCAACGTAAAGGCAAAGTAAAGAAAGTAAGACAGACGCATAGACAAGAGAAAGTAACTGCGATTATGGAAGCGTTTTTCAAGGATAAAAAAATCAAAATGTTTAAAACATATCTGCCGGGCCTTCGCTTTGTAGCAGTTGGTTTGCGCTCGTTTCGTAAAGCGTTGGACGGGGTTATAAAAGAAATGGGGAAAAAAGAAGATCAACAATCGTGCCATCGCTCAACAAAAGGAGTGAAGGTGTGTGAGGTGGCTGAGGCGAAAAAAATAATTCCGGTTCTTGTCGAAGCCGTCTTCGAACACGAGGAAAAGACAAGATTAATCTGCATTGCACCTCTTTCGAAAAGTTTTCTTTTACTTAACAATACAAAAAAAGGGGGTGACAAAAAACGCGACCTGAAAAGTACTTCGCTGCTGTCTTCTGCCTCGAGAATTGATTCGCCTGGGTACAATACTCATTGCAGCATAGGATCGTAAAATGAAAGAGTATGAGAATGTCTGGCGGTGAGACATTGGTAATTAAAGAACGCTAAGCAGGGAGGATTAATTGATACCCGGTTCGTGTCTCCTCATTTCTAAGACGGATGGAATTACGGCGAACTGTGGGGCGGGATCTGGTATAGTCGTTTGCGTGTGCGCATGCGCGCAGTAGTTAGGGCAGGAATAATCCAATCATAGCGGGCCTCATTTGCCACTGCGCAGGTTAGTGCTAGGGTACGTAGCATATCTAATTATGTTTGACGCGGCTCCCGCTGTCTGCGTCTGCACGTACGTGCGTGCTGGCTTGCGCAAGTGTGTGTGCCGTCAACGTTTCCAAGATAAACGTGCTTGTGCAGTGTGCCGCACCGTAAACGCCCTGAAAGTTTTGTGTTGTTAATTTAGCCGCACGTGGTACTAACATGATGCTGAAGGTGCCTTCGTAGTCTAAAAAAATAGTACGTTGAATGCTTCCTTCACATATCGACAATCATGTCATGTGTTATCTTTCTTTTGATAGAGATATATGCGGAATAGAAACGACCACACTGTGTCCGAAAAGAAGCAGTTCACGCTTTTTACGCTGGCCATGTGTGTAATTGTGCTTTAAAGGTGTATCGACACAAAATTTAGGGGCCGAGATAGCTCTCGTGGTCGATTCTCGTGAACATTCATATATCATCTGCAAGATATCAACAGTGAATATAGCTTGGAAGGTATTTTAAATTCATTTTGAAGTTTGCGCGAGCGACCGACTCCATAGCGATATATACACCAACGGAGAGAACCCCTAGGTGACCCCTTACTTCCCTCACGTCACCACGCTACGGTCAACAAAACAAGTTGTGATGACGTCATAACTGCCATTTTTTTTTTTTGCCGTTTTAGTTCCGCACTCTATATTTCTCGGTGGCTGGTTGCGAGTGCGTGGCGCGCACGCTTAGAAAGTTATGCTTTTTGGCGACATTCCAGCCCCATTTTCTATTCGGAAGTGATTTTTATGCAGACCCGTGCGGAAGTGGCGTCACAGTTTTTGTGTGCTGACGTGATCAAGAACTGCACACGCTAGGTGGCGACGTTGCACCCAGTTGTTGGAACTCTCTCAAACCGAACTCAAACTGATTGATAATGAGGGGCCTGTAATTGATTATCTTTCGCGTGCTGCAGCAAACGATGTGTCGTGTCGTGACTAACAGGCCCCCAGCAACGCTTGCAGCAGAAAAACGTCAGGCCAAGTTTTTGTGTCAGTACCCCTTTGAACGTGGCCCTCACGCATATAAGCGTCCACAAGAAAATAACGGGAACATTTGTGAAAATCTTGAAGTCAAACACAATTGCTGCATTTTTCTGCAGATAATGTGAACAAAGCTTTCCTCTGTTCATCGCTTTTATAGCTAAAACAGCCAAGTAGGTGCTTCCAGTCATCGAATGGTAGGACCATGGGATAGAAGAGTGTTCGCTATAATACTAACGGCAAAATTATGCGTAAAAAGTAGTCAGGCGAAGAGCATATCATTCTCTTTTGGCCATTTTTGCAATATTGCGCAACAGTTATCTCACAAGAGACACAGTGCTATGTGGAGATGCGAGAACATCAAGTTATAGGACGATATATCTCACACGTCGTCACCAGACGCCTTCACTTTAAGACGACTGTGTTCAGTACTTTCATTACCATCTCGCTCTCAGATATCTTCATCCACAAAATTGTCTTTGTGCCCTGGCAGCGTTTCAGGAAACCTTCGTATTCTGTAACTATTATCGCAAGAGAAAAAAAAAACAATAATCCGCACAATTCTTTACTGTCAATTGCAATCGACATGCTGCGTCGAGCATGAAGCAAAACTCAAAGGTCGCAAGCTGAAAGATTCGTTCCCCCTTATTTAAAATCCCAAGAACCGAAGAGATTTCGAACAGTACTACTTGCATATTGAACAAGGGGTCGTCCACATGCGCCCAGATGTCGATGTGGCGAAAGAGGACGATTCTCAAAGCAACTTATCAAGGCGACGAAATGGGCAAGTCTGAGTGGCAGTTGACTGCGTGCAGTAACGAGCGGTTCTCGCATTACGTCTCTTGGATAAGTAATATCCGTGTGTGCTGTGAGACCCTCTGCAAATGACGTTCGAATTCGCGGCAAACTATTGCAAAAAAAAAATTGCTACCGTTGGGACGTTAGTCCATCCGCATTCACTTCGTGATACTTCTTTTTAGCTATTTCATGCGAGAACGAAACAATGGCGGGCAGGAAGATGAGCAAAGCTAGTTGTCGAATAAAAATGGACTTCTTGCGTTCACACTCGTTCGCAGTTAGGGCACGTTGCAGGAGGCAATCTGACTTTGAAGAACAGTCAAGTGTTTCTCAAGAACCACTCTGCATCTGCACATCGAATTCCCTCTTAGTCTCTCGATACATTGGTGTCGGCCAACTTGAATTATCTGCCATTTGTGCTCAATGCAAAATACCAGACTAAAACAAAATGTTGTTCAAGCACACGGACCTATTTGTTCAGCGTGGAGTAAGATAATGAGTCGTGCACTGGTCCTATTGACTTAATGAGTCCTCCTAATGACTGAGTTGGTTGATTCATAAATCTTAGAACACTAAACCCAAGTTACAGTTCGTTCTCTTTTTTGGAGAAGCCGCTGTTAGGTTATGCGAGACTGTTGTCCTGAGGCTTACCAAAAGGGCGCGTTTCAAAGCAATACGAAAAACAATCTCCGCGAAAGGAACAAAACATAACAAAAAATTCATGTTACAACAAGTTTCAAAGGAAGGAGCGGGGCGAAATCAATTGAATAGAGGAAAATAATAAATGACAAAGATTATACCAAGCATGGGTGGTGGTGCCTCATCGTTAACATTCATGTAAATAACTGGAACGTGCGACAATTAAAAAGAAACATAGTGCAATACTCTCCAGGAAGCGCACCCGCAAAACGATATTGAAGTGGTCGATTGTGGAAAATAATTTTGAAAAGAACTTAACAAATGTGTTCGTCTCGACGTGGCTGTACGGTCGTCTTTAAGCAAAGACCCAAGAACGAAGCAGCTTACGCGAAAGTCGCAGCATAGGCAGAAAATATGTGCCCTACTCTGCGTTATCTAAGAAATGCGAGAACCAAATTTAATTTGCCGCCAAGATAATTGGGTAAGGCACGACGCGCAGCAGAAAAATACAAGTATATTGTAAGATATAGATGAAATGCAACACCGGCTAAGAGATTGAATGGTTCTGGGGAATAAATAAAACTACGACTACATGCAGGGTGAACTAACAATGTGACGGAAAGATAGGGGAGGGAGTTATTCCGCACACAATATTTATACGGACGCAAATAGAAGTCGTTCGAGTTTGCTCTCTAGCTTTCTTTCTGTGACTGCTGAAAGAAGTTGCTGCTCCTGCGAATGTAAGTGCCAGCACTGGGTACCTTTGGTGACGTGATGGCTCGCGGTAAACTGAAAGACAAACTGTGTGAACGTGCCAGGGCTTATGCAGTGCAGCGTTGGAAGAGCCGCAGAAAAATCTGATTTGCGTTTCCATGGACGAACACAAGGACGGAGTTAAGGTTCTGTTTTCATTCTTCTTTCTCCACAGTCACACGCAGGACTCATCCCATTATGCCGTCTTCCCGCTTCGCGATTTCCTAATTCCTCGGTGACGGCGATGATCTTAAGCTTTTGCTGTGCCGTGAAGGCCTGCCGCCGTACGCTACTCATGCTGACAGAACTGATCGATTTAGGCTTGGCGAACGGGTCGAGATGTGGAGAACTAGCAGCATCAGCTAGGTAAAAAGCTGTCACACTCGGCGACAACTTGACAGCACTACCCCTTCTAGTACACTGTAACAGCACCCTGGAAACAACAGAACCGAAACGCATGCCTGCTACCGCGTCAAAATGTAGTACATTAATTTACTGATAATATCTCTATAGGTACTATATTATCTCATTTGCCTTGCTGAAATAAATACTGCTTTATGTATTATGGAACTTACTTTATTTATTATGGAACTTGCTTAGACAGCACTACCTTTTCGGCAAGCCCTTTCCAAAAGTAAACATGGCGTCCGTGACGTAGGAACATGTGGAGGGTCACTGAGCGGCTGCGAACGTCCAAAAAATATACTTGTGGTGTGACAGTGAGATTTTACACTGAACAATCGAATTGTCTCTCCCAAAATGTTTTTCTAAACGCTTCAACGATGCAGGCAAGCGAAACCAAAATCGGCCGCAAGCTGCCGTGCTACTTGCGGAGCAACACGAATTTGCGGAAACCACCTCCGTAGCATTCGCTACACTGTTAGGGGCTTCACAGCACAACACACATTGCTGTGAAGCAGCACTATAGAAAAAACCCCGCGTATTATCCGCACCTCCACATTGCCACTGAAATTTTTGGGTTTTTGGTGCGGGTTATACGCGCGAAAATATGGTATGTCTTAGTGCAGTTGTGGTAGCCTCTTTAACTTGGTGTGAACTAAACTTGGTATGGAATGGTAAAACTTTTTGTTGAATGTGACTATGGGGTCATGAGATAAATAAAATAGCGTTAATATCCTCTCGCGTATCTTTTCATATCCTTTCCTTCCGACTCATGTTATGAGCCACGGTATGCGGGTTTGCGCCACAGGCTATTGACAGTTAATGTCTGCCTAAGAGTGGTGAGAATAGACATGGGCTATCAAACTCGAGAGCGTTGGCGAAAACGTCAGTGGCATAAACCCAATGAATTTAAAAAAGAAAAAAATCGACATCCCACCAAGAACCGAGCCCAAGCTCTGAGATTTGGGTATTCTACCACAAAGCCACGTCATGTCTTGAAACTGTTTTGGAGAAATACCTTATGTAGGTGTAAAAGTTGGCGCGATGCCAATTAGAAGTGTCTGTCATCTAGTTTCATAACAGCCCCGCCGCGGTGGTCTAGTGGCTAAGGTACTCGTCTGCTGACCCGCAGGTCACGGGATCGAATCCCGGCTGTGGCGGCTGCATTTCCGATGAAGGCGAAAATGTTGCAGGTCCATGTGCTCAGATTTGGGTGCACGTTAAAGAACCCCGGGTGGTAGAAATTTCCGGAGCCCTCCACTATGGCGTCTCTCATAATCCCATGGTGGTTTTTGGACGTCAAAACCCACATTTAAATCAATCAATAGTTTAATAACAGAGCAATAAACATTACATATGAACTCCTAAATAGGTGCCATGTCGGGCTAAGGCCAATTGGGGTTCCAGCGTTGGTTCCGCTTCTATAGCAGTCTCGGTTTGGGTGGGGTAAATTAAGACACGGGCCAAAACACGACATTTTGGCTTTGCTGGCCTCTGTAGGTAGTACAAAAACTACTCCTATTTGTTTATTTTTTCCAGCAATAAGGGCGAGTTTTGTCTACTTTTTTTATGTGTAAAAGTTTATGATTGCTCACAGACTTCACGGGGGAAAGATTACGTGGATGGTGTCGGTGTTTTCGTGACCTGTCAAAAAGGAGCAAAATTCTGCTCAGCCAGATTTGCGGATTCGTTCATGAAGCTGCACCGACGTTAGTACAGCAATGTATATATTTATTTTGTTACGTTAGGTTACAAGCTACATAAAACAAAAAAGTTTAGTTTGTTTTGTGCCCGGGCATAACGCAAAAAAAAATTCTTTCTGGAACGAGACAGGGGCAACACGCTACCAGATGGCATCCCTTTGCCTTAGAAAGTGCCTGATTATTTTGCCAATAACTTACACTGATTATAAATTACATTTATTTGTTTAAAAAGGTTCGAACATGCAAGAGAATGTCATATAAAGCTTCCTATACAAAACGACACGAAAAAGCACTGATTTCCGTTCAGGACATGACTTCATTCTTTCGCGCTGCATCGAGGTTTTTCTGTGTTCTCAAGGATGCTCTGGCACAATCTCCAAATCGCAGAATATCCTAGTCAAGTCGTTCTCAAAAACCTGTTGGGACCGAGTTTTAACAGCATTTCTTCAATACCCTAATTAAAAAAAAACAAGCGCTAAAACATATACATGTAAACAAGCGCTAAAACAAGCGTACCAATTTAATTCTAGCACAGTTTTAAATTCACAAAGCCCAGCGGACGAAAATGAAAGTCACGCAATGTTTGAACAGTTCTGCATCAAAACGGCGAAAAGAGGCGAAGAAGATACGTTAGAACACATCTAGGTTCCAGTTGTTGAATAATACAATGAGGTACAAGCGTTCAAAAATGACATTAGCACAAAGCAACACTGGCTGTGTTTGATCTGCAAGAAGTTTCAGAGCAGCACAACATCGCATTCTGTCTATATCCGATGCCTGAAGTGCAAATACTGGGATCTTTGGGCTGCGTAAGGGCCCACAGAATAAATTTGAAGTCTCTATATGCAAAAACTGAAGCAATGAATTTTTTTTTCACGCTGCCTCGTTTTGCCCCACACAGCGTTTCGCTTTGTTCCACATGTCGGACCAAATGAGACATCTGTAACGTTTTTGATTTGTTCCTAAATTAGTGTTAAGAACAGTGGCAACATTGCAATACTTATGTTGCACATACCTCCTTTGAAGTTTCTCCATTGATGTTTAATTGTAAGGCGTGAAATAAAAATAAATATTAACTATTTTAAAAAGTTTGTTACATTTTACTCCACCATACCTAATAAACATTACATTTATATCGCTATTACTCGGCAAGCTATAATAAAGCACTCATCAATCCTAGTAAAATACGCTAACGGAGTTAAGTATGATATTCACATTTGTGCACAGTAATGTGTGCTTCGTTTTGTTGATATACGTGCGTCTGCTCTGTTCTAACATGAGGGAGATGCTACGTCTGACCATAAGGTGCATTTTACACACCCATGTAAACCATGTTCCTGAAAAGTCTACGATGTTCACAGAACTACTAAATCTACAAAAACACGTCAGTCCAATTCGAAGTGTTTGGATAAAAGCGAAAAAATACAGCATGGAGCATTGCTCGCCGACTCATTTGCATGAAACAGATTTCACAAAGTGTAGGATATTCCAACTTAGCACACATTATGAGTAAAGGAGGTTCGCGAACATTTATTTTCAGTTACCCATCATTTTAAGGCAATTTAAGAGTACACACTGTTATTAATTATTCATGCTTTCGGTTTGGAAATCCCCCTCCCCTCCCCCGCTTCTAACACTTCGATTGTCAGAGTGCCGGGCCATGTCACTTGCTATCGGCCTCAAAACAAAACGAACTACCCAACGACGGGGCCAACCCAGCTAACTTTGAGGCTTATACGTCAAGAAACATCTGCTAGATGCAGGCCTGGAAACCGAAGCTACAGAAGTATTTGCTATTTAACCAGGATTTTTCTTTTAGACAGCCACTGAAATTTCTTGCGAAGAGTTCTTTTTTCTCGGAACCCCCTTCTGGACGACTATTCCTGTATTCACAAGACCACGCAGACCCAGCCAATAGTGGTAGCAAATATTTATTAAAAACCAAATGCGCTCGACCAATTTCACCAAGGTGTGCTCCTACGAACGAGAACAGTTACTGCTTCGAGGTCTCCCTTGAAAGGGTTCTAACCCTAGAATTGTCAGCTAGAGGTAAAGTATTAACCCATAGTACCAAAACCATCAGACCAAACAATGAGTCATAGATCGAACAGCGAGTCACCGTGCCGTATAGTTAGACATTTTGCCCTGTTTTACTTTTATGTATTCAACATTGAACTAGTTTACGCAGTCGGATGAAGATGAGGATAATCGTAAAACACTGGTGTTTGAAACGGCCAAATGACACTGTTTATTTGAATGCACCTACAAAACCTATTTTCATCCTGCTAAGTGCATGTCAATCTTAGTAAAATGGAATACGCGATAAAACCCAGCTTCAAGCAAAAAAACAAAATGGTGAACGAAAATTTGAGGAAACTCAAAGGCAACAAAACTTTATTAAAATAAAGGATAGCCTAAAATCAGGGCATGGACGAGAAAATCGGCTGGCGGGAGTTAGTACACATTGCGGCGTCACTACGCGGCCAGCAGGTTATGTAATAGCACCTTATTGAAGAACCAGTACCGCAAGCGTTTTGGAAAACCCTCTGGGACCGTTCATTAAACGCATTTTTCGCTCTCTGTGCTGCATTTACTCTGAGAACTCGATGACTAAGAAAAGTTGTTCTTAGTCATCGAGGGGTAGAGCGGCTTGTTTAGTGAACTGTGCTTACTCATGCAGCTCGTTGATTATCTCGTGTTATTTCTCGAGCTGAGCGTAAAGAAAGAAGCGGCTTCGATTTGCATCTGTAGGTGGTATTCCATTTATGGGGAAGACAACGCTGCGTTATCCTTCGAGAACTCACTGTCGTATAAATTATTTTTTTCTTTATTTCTTACTCTAAATGTTCAACACGCATACTTGATGCACTGAATGAAAAACGCCAACACTGGAATACGTAACATATAAGCTTCTCGTGCCGTTGAAATTCGCATTACTCTCCTACGTGGCATATACGTGCCCAGCCTCAAAAATCAGCACCAAAATCATGGAGGGGTCATCATCAACTTTATGTTTCACTCTAAAGGATAGGCAGACAGTCTTCTTGATATTAGCCATAATTACGAATAGGTGATTGACAGGGGAACTGAGAGAAGACAAGGAACTTCGTTCAATTCTGTATTTGCGTTCTTGTTCCCAACCTTTTCGTTGAACATCCTTAAAGCGAAAAAAAATTTGTTTAGACTTTTTCACGTTCTGATAGCCTCTGCGATGTCACAGCAACCTCCTCTCTCATTTTCGAGCCTTCTCGTAATACGGACAGCTGGTGCAACGGATTTTGGTAAGGAGTGGTTCCAGTACAGGATTCACCGCTTGAACCAGCACGCAGCTTAAACATAGCGTTAGAAATAGAAACCTACATTGCACGAATGTTTCATTTTCATTGTAAATAGTATGCTTAAGAGCTTTACAGTGTGATTTTTAGTATTGATGATATTTTCTATAAAATATTTCAAATCATATGTAGCTTGGTTCGCAAAACACAAAACTGAAACAATACTTCTTCGAAGGTTCTGGGAATATCCATCAACGACACAATATAATATTCGTGGACAACTGCAGGTTGAGATGAACAATCTTTTTTTTCTGTGTGCTCAGAATTCACCTTTTTTTTCTCCTTCCCTGTACACTGGCGATTACTCTCCATACTTTTCTATTTGTAATTTCATTATTAATCTACGTGGGCCCGCAAATATGCCGTATGGACATAGCACAGCGTTTTAATCCGCGTGCATATTATACAATAGCAAAGTTAGAGCACTGCTTCGCAATATTCGAAACATGCTCGGACCTTATAGGATTGTCATGCAGCTAAAACAACGCCATTTTATATATTTCGACTTCTCTTTATATGCGGTCATGATAGATGCTGCAGCCCTTGTTACCGAGACGTCGTTCTTTGACAGCCAAAGATCATCGCGTAGTTTGCGCGGTAGTTTCACGAAATCGCCCTCACTGGGCGCCTGAGTGTTGGTTTCCCAGACTTATCGTTTCTTCGCAAGGACGTCGTCTCGCGGAAAGTAATGGCGGGAAGAATCCAGACAGGCGTCGCATACACGCACTTCCGGTGCCGAATGAACGACAGATCTGTCTCCTTTTGTACAAATGCCACATTCCTAGCAAAGCAGGAAAAAAATTGACAACAAAGAGCGAGCGGCCAAATATAGAAAGGCGATAGAGAGAAAGACGCTGTAAGGAAACACGCGGAGGCAGTGTTAAATGGAGGCCGAGCAAAGACGACACGCTTCTTCCGACCGCGGCTACGCTGGCTGAACCGAAGCGTGTTTGCTTTGATTGGCGACGACATTCCCACTTCCAACACTGTCGAGTAGATTTGGTTTCCTTTGTCGCGGCAGCGTCTTTAAGGGGCTTGCTAGCGCATCTGGACAAACGCTCTTAGTGGCCACTCTACTGCCGGCCAGAAGAGGAGCCCATTAGCAGTGCTGTGAGTCCGGTAATTGCATCCCATCTGGCTTCTTCTCAGTCTTCGCTTTCAACCTCCGACAGCCTTTCCGTGCGTCCTTGCGAGTGCTTATATCCTTTGCTTATTTGCTGCTACCGAGTCACGGCGTGTGCTTCCGGCGTGCTGTGCTGAGCCTGCACTTCTTCTGCTGTGCATGATTATCTATGAAGAGTGCTTTCGTGAGCTCGCTTCTCAACGCTTTGCGACAGTGGAGAGAGACGCTTCACTGGTTCTTGTGTAAATGTTTGCTTTGTGTTGAAAGTATAAGCGAAGGAGAAAATACGTTGCTTCCGAATGCCGAGCGCATTTCCTGGTCGAAGTTGGCTCTATAGCGTGCTCCTTACAGCAATACACTTGCTCCCTCACTCACCTTCGTCACAAGTTCGCCATGCTTTGTATCTCTCCTTAGTTTACGTTACTAAAGATTTTCATAACACTAGTTTGAAGTAAAAAAAAAGGCTTATCCCCCAAAATCTTGCTAAGCTTAGCCAGAGAAACGCAACGCAAATATTACGAGGATGCAGGAACACATTACGCAGGACGAGCACAGTACCCAAGGCGAGTGCAGTGTACTGTGTTCCTGCGTTCTCATCCTTCTTACACTGTGTATGCCCAGCTAAGCTTGTACTAACTCACTCAAATCAAAGTCTTGCTAAGCATGTCCCGGGTCCAGCCTCACTGATGATTCGGCTCTTGTATACTATGTACACAAGAAGCTGTCATTTCTAGTTTAATTTATTGCTTCTTGCTCTGTTACAAGCATGCGAACGCAAACACTTAGGTTGGCTCCGCAAGTGAAATGGAGTACTCTACATGATCTCCAGCATTAGGCTGATGTTGCCTTGTGTTCTTGTACACACGCGGTCTGCGTACAAATATAAGCTCACTTAGAAGTCACGAATAGCAGTAAAAGTAGTCGAGCAGCGCTACTGCTTTTTAAGACCAGCGCTTCCTGGAGAGGGATATGCTTCATTTTAAAAACGATAAAATATATGAAATGATGCGAATGTTCTGGAAACACGCCAACAGCTAAGAGTCAGCGACACTATTTTACAACGGGTGCTTGTAAATAGAGATAAAATGAAATAAAAGTAACATTACTGAATACAAAAATGGAATATATCAATGAGAAGGATCGAATTTGTAGTTTCGTTTTTGCGATAGATACATTTTGTATTTTATAATAAAAGCTCACATTTCAGTACAAAATTCTCGCTCAACTACACTTCTTTCTTCATTCCTTCTTCCTTTCTTGCTTTTTATTACTCAATCACTCCCACCGAACAGGGTAGCCAACCTAAAGCACACCTGATAGATCTCCCTGTACTTATTTCCTAGCTTCCTACTTTTGATACTCATTCAAACGCTGATTCTTTCTTACCAAATAGCGCAAAACACACACACACACACACACAATTCACAAGCATGCGCTAAGTATGGATATGACCTTTATCCAATAATAGGATCGTCATTCTGCGATTCCGTTAGTTAGTTTTTGGGTCACCACATTTGTTCAGTCCTGTTTTCTGAAGTATGCTGTTAAAATTTATTGGCAGCAGCACTACCTCTATAGCGCCAGTCTTTTCTCTGCTCTCTCTTTTCTGTGTGCTCATCAATTACTAGAGATTATTCTTTTAGTGATCGTGGATAGCCAGTTATAACCCAACAGTGTGTTATGTTGCAGCACTACAGTTGATGTGCAAGTGACCTTTCTTTATTTTACGAACTAGAGAAAAAAAGCACTAGTCTAGACGTTCGAAAATTGGCGGGACAATAAGGACGAAGCCGCTTACATCACGTTCTTGAGCTATAAATCACGTCGGCTCGAGAAAACGGACTGTGTTATCAGGCAGACTAAGGAACATGCGAGAAAAAAAAAATGGCCCAATATCTGCATGTTTCACTGCAAATGTCGTCGAAAGATGATAGTCCTGCGTGTGGAAAGAGTGGACAAAACGTTTATTTCATGTTCTGCACGAGAAAATTGGTGAATTGTATTCTGTAAGCACTGCGTTACAGAGTCTCGCTCCGTGCAGCGAAGGTGAACGAGCACATCGAGGCACGTTATACAGGAGTGCCATCTGGCAGTTATCCTCGGAAACAAAGGAAGCCGTGCGCGCCTACTGAGAAAGATTCGCGCCTGTCTAGGAGGCGATAAGGTGTAGAACGCAAAGCGACGGGCAGGTGCCACCACCGTGTCGTCTTAGCAAAGCGTAGGAAGCACTTGCGTTTTTTGAGCATCGCGTTGCACTGTCAGCGCAGCGTGATAAACGCTAGGGTCCTTATAAATAATTATATATGCCTTCTCTAGTATGAAGACACACTTACCAAATACTGACGTGTTGTTATGGTGCCTCGGGTATGCGCAACAAATGCTTTTAATTAACAATCGCACATGTATGAACGCTGAAACATGAGCAATATTGGTGGGCGCTGCGGATGGGGTTGGCCGTTTGGGGGTATCTTTTTGTTGCCGTTGAGAGTATCGTTAGGGCGGACAAAGAGATAAACTTACCGACAAACACATAGTTAGACAGACAAAAATTGTGGCGTCGAAGGTCCCCCCAATGAAACTATCATCTTTTAAAAAAGGCGAGACAGAAGCCTGTTAGTGGTATTTAGCTCAGCCTGCCCAGAAAGACCTAGGCTCTTTCGTCGTCTCGCGGGGTACGAGGCCTTTGCTCGCGAGAACCACCGCGTAGTTTCTGCATTAGAGCAGCTGTTGGCAATCTCGTGCGCCGGCAGAAGATAGTCAGGGCCTGCCTAGTCTGGTGGCGGCCGCCAACAGCTAGCACTCTTTGGGTTTTCACAGTCGAAGAGGGTGGGAAGAACCGATGAAACAGGTGAGACCATTACCGTAACGACCTGCTCGGCAGCTGTACCGCCTTACTCACCATTCGCGCAGCTTTCATGGGAGAGCCAGCGCTGCCGGTGGTG
>NW_023613394.1:0-51923 GCF_013339725.1 Rhipicephalus microplus
ATTCTTTTTTGGACAAAGACAACCATTCTTTTTTTTTTGCCTTAAATGTCAAAGTTCCGGCGAGGAAAACACAAAAGCAGGATGAACAGACCTCTGCCGACGACAGCGGCATGAGATACGCGGGAGGTACTCTCACCTCTAATTAAATTGTCCCAGCTTATATATTTAAGGTTGAAGTTGTGAGACAAGGTCAGGCGTAGTTGCACAAAGGTCGACTGCCTCACTACACCTAGTAGAAAATATGAGGAGTGAAATGTTACTTTACCTGCTGGGTATTGCTCTGCAAAACCATCTCGTCCAGTGCAGCATGTTGAACATAGAAGTTGCTTTGTCCAGCAGCGCCTGAGCCCACAGCCTCGCAGAAGCAGCTACTCCGTTGCCGATGGGTGGCTGGGGCTTTGTGAAGCGGTCACTGGACTGGGTCGCTTTTTTCTGGGTAATCAGTTTTCATTGCTAAATGTTTTTTTGTTTTTTTGTGAAAATGAGGATATGTGATGAATTTATGTATGTATTTATATTTATTTATTATTTTTATCCTGGGAGTGTACTTTCCCAAGGGACGCACGCATAGAAAATTTCAATGCCTCAGAAAATCAAGACACTCTCATTTTCTCTTTTCGGGCTTGCGATCGACGATCTATCGAGTTTTCGTAATCAAGGTAGCTACTTCAGACCCCGATTAACAGTGATTGTTTCTCTTCAGTCTTCCTAACAGCTCCTGTCGAGCGCTCATGTTGGCCATAGTAGTATCGGAAAATTTACCCTTGCGTATGGAACAAAAGTGCTTCTGAGCAGATCCTGTTGGCTTACACAGATTTTTGAGTCTTGGCTCTACGCAATAGAGCCCCAAGGATCCGCATTTCCGGCACTTGGTCTGTGCCTGTCTACAACAAACACCGCGCTCACGCTGTGGAGACTAGCACGACCGATCTCTTTGCGGCACCGAAGAACAGAAATGCCCAATATTCAAGAAAATACATGGGTCTATGTCACCATGCTATCTTGTGCTTCGCATGTAGAAGGAAGTAGCCAACACGCATAGCTATTGATACTCTTTCGCGGAGGCTGTAGTGCTTAACCAGCGCATAAAGCTACAAGCAGAGTTAGTGACGAAAACACACCGGCAAGTTATAAAGGAGCTTCATGAAAGGCGTACAAAAGTACGCTACAAAGTAACGACCCGAATTATTTATTGTTTAAGCTCAATCGCCGGAAAAAATACACGCAATCTTCGTCTTTGTGTACAATTCACCAGTTCAGCCCAATACAGCTGTATTTCGAAAAAAAAAATTAATTACGGGACTTGTTTCCAAGTGGTGACCCGCGAGAGTGTAGCATTACGTTTGACGTAAAGGTCTTGAGTACTCATTGAATCCTACGCTTGTTAACGGTGCTGATAGTTTGTTTTTTTGTGCATGTCTTCTATTCCTCGAGCAAACCTTCAGGCTACTAGAGTTTTCTTTTACTTTTTCCGGAAAAGCTGGTGATGTCGATGCCATCATATTGAAGAACATCCGGAAAAAGGCCTCCGTATTTCAATGAAGTGCCTTAAGCCTCCGGTGTTGGCTGTCCCTCTAGAGAAAGCTGGCCCACAAGCACCGCTTTCGGGTGATTACTATTTCTGAATTTGCTGACCCATTTAGATACACTGACCACTATCGACGCTAATGGAACAGTGTCTATAGTGCTCGATTGCTGATTCGAAGTTCACCGGTTTGATCTTGGCAGTGGCCATCTCACTTCAGTGGAGGCGAAATGTTGGAGGGTCATGTATTGTGAAGTATCGATGCAGGTCAAAGAATACCTGATGGTCAGAATATCCAAAACCTTCCACTACAACGTCTCTTATAACCATCTTGTTGTTTTGGGGCTTTAAAATATAGGTTTTATATTATTATATTTCTACACTTACAGCTTTTCCTTCATTGACGATGATAACGGCACAAATATGTTGGGGGATCACAATGATCTGACATTTATTGATCACGCTAGCATTCTATGCCATTTCATATACATCAAACGAACATCAGCCAGAAACAAGTGAAGCAAGAGAATGCGACATTTACTATGATCAGGGTAAACGTGCCTCTCGAGTCGCATCGGTTGCGGACAGACTGCAAGACACACCAAGAACAATGCCTAGACTACATGCCGTAACAGCCTTATCCGAGAACTTCAACTGCTATCTCGCAGAATGCAGTCGCAGATCGACAACCCATTGTCGGCATCTTCTTGAGCTTGACCAGATAATGACCTGGTGGTTCCCAACTGTAGTCAACCAATCTTCTGCAAGAAATATCGATCCACTGCACCCAACTGAGACATCCTTTTCCATTGCCTCACGCGCACTCAGGCTGATATATATATATATATATATATATATATATATATATATATATATATATATATATATATATTAGTTATAAACTTCGAGAATAGTGCAGTATAGGAAACAAAACAATAAAATATTTATTTAATCCTAACAGTTTCGGCTGGTGGACCAGCCTTCTTCGGAGGATGTAAGTGAAATGATACAAGTTCCCGTAGCAGAGGGTCACCCTCACAGTTTAAAGACCCTCCAAAAAAAGAGAGAGAGAAAAAGACAAGCGGGCGAACGAGGTAGCAACAGACAACAAGAAGCAGAAGAAGGAGAGGAACTAGAAAGGAGCGACGGAGAGCCGCCGGAAACGAGCGGGTAATTCTGGCATTGTTGCTGCGTATAGGTAAGACGCGCCGCCAGCGGAGGCGACCAAGAAAAACGGAAAAATGTGGAACATGTTGCCGCTTTACTCGCATCCCACACATGGATCGAGTTTAAGTTCACGTGGTTCGGCGGCTGGCCCGTGGCGTCGGGCCACACACACACACACACAAGAAGCATACGACCCGCTCCAGCTTTCGGAATATAATGGCCACGTTGGAAAGCTAATGTGCCCTCTCCCCCTCCCTCCACCTGCCCTCTCTTGCAGAAAAATGTACAACCAGTCATACTGAAAATAAGTAAATGGGTATTCTTGTAAAGAATGAAAATATATAAAAATAAATAATACTAAAAAGTACTCAGAAATGAAAATAAAGTTTAATAATACTAACACACTCCGTTCGGTTTACGTAGCATCGAATTCGTTTAGTTTCGCTATATTGACTAACTTGCGTGTGCGACTTCACGTATGTATAAATAAATTAATTGAGTAATTCAATTTATGTGTTTCACGAAACGTCGCGGAGACACGTCAGTCGCCCAGGGCTCTCGTTGATTCCGTGGGTAAGTGATTTGAATTTCTTTATAAAGTATGACTCCCGCTGTTCGCGCTCCCGTGTGTTCTGGAAGCCGGATTGTAGGAGTATGACACTTACGCGTTCGAAAGAGTGACCAGGAAGATTGATATGTTTGGAGAACGGCAAATTGGGGAGGCCCTTTACGTGTGCCCTGTGGTTGTTGAAACGCAAACGGAACGCGGTTTCCGTGTGTCCAATATATTCCTGTTTGCACACCTCGCAGCGAATTTTGTATACCACATTGGCTGAGTCACAGTTAAGGTCGTCTTTAATTTTGTACACATAGTCTGAACAGGAGGCTTCGGCCGTATCTGTGGTCACCATGTGTGTGCACACCCTGCAGCGAGGTTTCCCGCACGGTCTACAGCCCTGATGGTGGTCGGATTTGTGTGTTTTCGCCCTGACCAGTAAGTCTCTCAGGTTTTTATTTCTTCGGTAAACCACCTTGGGCGGAGTCTGAAAAATGGCAGAGAGGCGACTACTCTGTTTAAGTATGTTGAAGTGGCGGTTTAGTATAGAATTCACCCGAGGGGCGGCGGCGCAGTATGTGAGGATTAAATTTGCCCCTGAAGTTATATCATCCTTATTCCCACCTTTTTCTCCCATTGTTGATTCTCGGTCCAAAGAGCGAGCGCGCTCAATTGCATTGTCAATTATTTTTTCGGGGTACTTTTGACGCAAGAAGGCTGTTCTCAATTCCTGTGCGTGGGTGTCAAATTGCGTGATTTCAGAGCAAATTCTTCTGTATCTGTGGGCTTGAGAGTAAGGAACACCTGTTTTGCAGTGATGGGGGTGACTGCTATGGAAATGCAGATACTGTTGGCGGTCTGTTGGTTTTTTATACAGGGAAGTAGATATGGTGGTGCCACTGAGTGATACAGTGACATCCAGAAAGTGAACACTCTTCTGCGAATACGTGTGCGTGAATGTTATCGAAGGATGCACGGAGTTGAAACCGGAAATGAATTTGGAAAGATTATGTTCACTGTCGGCCCACACGAAGAATATATCATCGAGGAAGCGTCGGTAAAATATAGGTTTGAATGGAGAATTTTCGAGGAAAGGAATCTCTAAAGAGGCCATGAAAATATTTGCGTAATTTGGGGCCATTTTGGTTCCCATGGCAGTTCCGTTTACTTGCAGATAATGATTTTGGTCGAATTCAAAGTTATTATGTTTAAGTACCAGATTTAGGAGCACCTCTAAAGCGCTTTCGTCGAATTCACTCGTCGATTTACTTTTTCCATAGGCGGCGACTGTGGCGGCGATTCCTTCGGTGTGGGGAATGTTTGTGTACAGTGATGAGACACAGTCGCCACAGTCGCCACAGTCGCCGCCTATGGAAAAAGTAAATCGACGAGTGAATTCGACGAAAGCGCTTTAGAGGTGCTCCTAAATCTGGTACTTAAACATAATAACTTTGAATTCGACCAAAATCATTATCTGCAAGTAAACGGAACTGCCATGGGAACCAAAATGGCCCCAAATTACGCAAATATTTTCATGGCCTCTTTAGAGATTCCTTTCCTCGAAAATTCTCCATTCAAACCTATATTTTACCGACGCTTCCTCGATGATATATTCTTCGTGTGGGCCGACAGTGAACATAATCTTTCCAAATTCATTTCCGGTTTCAACTCCGTGCATCCTTCGATAACATTCACGCACACGTATTCGCAGAAGAGTGTTCACTTTCTGGATGTCACTGTATCACTCAGTGGCACCACCATATCTACTTCCCTGTATAAAAACCAACAGACCGCCAACAGTATCTGCATTTCCATAGCAGTCACCCCCATCACTGCAAAACAGGTGTTCCTTACTCTCAAGCCCACAGATACAGAAGAATTTGCTCTGAAATCACGCAATTGACACCCACGCACAGGAATTGAGAACAGCCTTCTTGCGTCAAAAGTACCCCGAAAAATAATTGACAATGCAATTGAGCGCGCTCGCTCTTTGGACCGAGAATCAACAATGGGAGAAAAAGGTGGGAATAAGGATGATATAACTTCAGGGGCAAATTTAATCCTCACATACTGCGCCGCCGCCCCTCGGGTGAATTCTATACTAAACCGCCACTTCAACATACTTAAACAGAGTAGTCGCCTCTCTGCCATTTTTCAGACTCCGCCCAAGGTGGTTTACCGAAGAAATAAAAACCTGAGAGACTTACTGGTCAGGGCGAAAACACACAAATCCGACCACCATCAGGGCTGTAGACCGTGCGGGAAACCTCGCTGCAGGGTGTGCACACACATGGTGACCACAGATACGGCCGAAGCCTCCTGTTCAGACTATGTGTACAAAATTAAAGACGACCTTAACTGTGACTCAGCCAATGTGGTATACAAAATTCGCTGCGAGGTGTGCAAACAGGAATATATTGGACACACGGAAACCGCGTTCCGTTTGCGTTTCAACAACCACAGGGCACACGTAAAGGGCCTCCCCAATTTGCCGTTCTCCAAACATATCAATCTTCCTGGTCACTCTTTCGAACGCGTAAGTGTCATACTCCTACAATCCGGCTTCCAGAACACACGGGAGCGCGAACAGCGGGAGTCATACTTTATAAAGAAATTCAAATCACTTACCCACGGAATCAACGAGAGCCCTGGGCGACTGACGTGTCTCCGCGACGTTTCGTGAAACACATAAATTGAATTACTCAATTAATTTATTTATACATACGTGAAGTCGCACACGCAAGTTAGTCAATATAGCGAAACTAAACGAATTCGATGCTACGTAAACCGAACGGAGTGTGTTAGTATTATTAAACTTTATTTTCATTTCTGAGTACTTTTTAGTATTATTTATTTTTATATATTTTCATTCTTTACAAGAATACCCATTTACTTATTTTCAGTATGACTGGTTGTACATTTTTCTGCAAGAGAGGGCAGGTGGAGGGAGGGGGAGAGGGCACATTAGCTTTCCAACGTGGCCATTATATTCCGAAAGCTGGAGCGGGTCGTATGCTTCTTGTGTGTGTGTGTGTGTGGCCCGACGCCACGGGCCAGCCGCCGAACCACGTGAACTTAAACTCGATCCATGTGTGGGATGCGAGTAAAGCGGCAACATGTTCCACATTTTTCCGTTTTTCTTGGTCGCCTCCGCTGGCGGCGCGTCTTACCTATACGCAGCAACAATGCCAGAATTACCCGCTCGTTTCCGGCGGCTCTCCGTCGCTCCTTTCTAGTTCCTCTCCTTCTTCTGCTTCTTGTTGTCTGTTGCTACCTCGTTCGCCCGCTTGTCTTTTTCTCTCTCTCTTTTTTTGGAGGGTCTTTAAACTGTGAGGGTGACCCTCTGCTACGGGAACTTGTATCATTTCACTTACATCCTCCGAAGAAGGCTGGTCCACCAGCCGAAACTGTTAGGATTAAATAAATATTTTATTGTTTTGTTTCCTATACTGCACTATTCTCGAAGTTTATAACTTTTATTACGGTAGCCGGAAGAAACTCTCATCACCTATTTCATCTATATATATATATATATATATATATATATATATATATATATATATATATATATATATATATATATATATATATATATATATATATATATATATATATATATATATATATATATATATATATATATATTGCTGTCTACTAAAAACGTGGAGCAAATACGTTCAACGAATCTGTACTTCTATGTCCCATACTATCACTTTCTTTTGGTAAATTGCTTGAACAATTCCGTAGTTGTGAGAAATACTTTACTCGATTCTATAAAGTTATTCCAATAACTACTGCTTCTAAACATTTTCCTTTGTTTCACTATTCCTAGGCCGCGCAACTCAGTCGTATTCCACAAGACACAATGAAGTTAGTTTTCATTTCATTGTGTTCAAAATAACGATTTTAGGACAATCAGATTGCGAGCAGTTTCTAATTTCCTCAAGACCGATAGCAAAGGCTTAAAGTGTTGGTGCAGTTTTCCCTGCTCGCAAGCACTCGTTAGCGCACTGTCGTAAGTAAACGATTTTCATTCGCAGCGCACATCAAGCTCACCAAACCCTTCAGTCGGAATGGATGTCAGCGTGCCTGCCCCTCACAGCGCTGGAAAAGTGGACATTCATTTCACCGTCGAACCAATTAGGCCAAAGTACCCTCAGCCACAGTACGGAGAATTGAGCGAAAGGCCACGGAACATTCATTTCCACAGTGCAGAACAGAGCAGCCGTCCTTACAGCAGTCATCCGTTTGGTGATTATTGTTAGATAGCGGGACTTCAGTGCTCATGTCGCTTAATCGCAAACACTTCAGAAAGCAGGCTATACAATTTTGTGACGTTTACAGATAGCTGAACCACCGGCTGTGTGGTAAGGCATAGTGATTGCCAAGGAGAGAGTTTCGGGGCATGGAGCCAACGTTTTTCAAGGTTCTCGGGGAGGCCATTGAAATATTTTTATGCTAATTAAACAGTCACACAAGCAACGTCTCTTTGAGGCATGTAAAATAAAAAACTTAAACTTTTTTTGCAATTCACAGAAAAGTGTTTTAATGTTATGAAAAGCTTCGCGAATACCACTTTACAAGATTGTAACGAAATTCAGGGTATCTTAACATAAAGCATTATTTTATTCATGCGTACCAAACCACAATGTTTATTTAAAATTTTCTTAATTTGATTTAAATATGTTTGTTTATATACCACTCATTTTATACGCCCCTGCGCAAAGATAGCAATCAATTTAAAATATTAAAGTGCAGAGTTTGGATCGCAGCGAATACAATACTGTGAGTGTTATAATAAATACGCAATCTGCTCATTAGGTACTGCTTCTAGCAGAAATGCGATAACTATCATTTACAACTTCGGAGAATTGAAATAAAAGCACACCAATTGAGCTCCGTGAAACATTCGTAAACATTCCTATGACTTCACCTTAGCTGGTAACTCGTGTGTTAAATTTCGCCAGGCCCTGCCGCCATGGTCCAGTGGCTAAGGTACTCGGCTGCTGACTCGCAGGTCGCGGGATCGAATCTCGGCGGCAGCAGCTGCATTTCTGATGGAGGCGGAAAAGTTGTAGGCTCGTGTGCTCAGATTTCGGTGCTTGTTAAAGAACCCCAGGTGTTTGAAATTTCCGGAGCCCTCCACTACGGGGTCTATCATGATCATATGGTGCTTTTGGGACGTTGAATCCCACATATCAATCAATCAATTTTTCAATAATGAATTTCGCCAGTTTTCAAGTTGCAAGTCCCACACAGCCAACAGTAATGTTTAGTTTTACGTAGATCGAATTAAGTCTTTTTAAAGCAAGAATGAGAATGTTGCAGTCGAGTTCGTTTTAGCGATAATTTTACATGCATGACGTATTGGACGATGGTGGTGCTCCCTACAGCTACGGCAATGCTTTCGCCGTTGTCTCAGACGCTCAAGTACACATTTCTATTGCTAAAAAACAAAATTACGGATGGTATAATAATTATTTCGTTAGCTTATAGGACTACCTCTTGCAGAAACGCAATATATATAATAGAGAGCATAGGCATATGTTTTTCGAGTTCGAACTCGTGATCTGTTTAATATCACCTGAGGATAGGTTGATGGGTTTGCGAATGGTAGAAGTCATGCTTTAGAGTTACGTGAAAACAAATAATAAAGCTCGCCTCTAGTCAAACTATGCTCATAAAACAGGCTAAATCTTCTCCACACTCTACAGCCAAAAGACTTTCGCATATCAATGGCAAGCTTGGTTTCCATACATAGATCAATCTTCGATGATACCTTGAGTGGGCACTAGTTCCAATTTATTGGAGGACACATATTTTAGGGGTAGTGAGTTTGACGGTTGGACTTTCATCACCAGATGTAGAAATTACCGTGAAGCATATGTGAGCCTTTATTTTTTATTAATGTTTTGCTTTCGCCTTCATAGCCCAGTACTTAGCACTTACGTTGCGAAACTTTACGGCTTCATGGGTTCATTGTTATTGTTTCTCAGCACGCTTAGTTCAGAATATTTTGGGACGTTAAACCTCACATATCAATCAATCAATTAATTCAGAATAATATGGAAAGTGTATTTAATGCAACCTTTGAAGCCGCACGCTTGAAAAACACAAAATACCAGCTCACGGGTAACTGGAAACAATTCAACATCTATCAATGCTCTCTAACAGACGTTTCCTTTGGTATTCTGTAAACGGCGCTGTGCAAGTTGTAACATACACCCCTCAATGTTTTAATGCGAATATTTACGTTTAAAGCGTGCGGAACATATCAGAAATGCGTCATTTTGTAAAAATGGCATTTTAATTCTCACAGTATACCAGAAAGCTGTTTTATATTGAGTCAAGGGCTGAGAGCGTAATGATCTCTACGTTTATACCCTTAGTTCAACCAACGTCATACAATTTACTTACAATGTTACAACAAAGGATTCTTGTGAATTTTAGCTGCGCGTAAAGTTTTTTAAGAATGCAATTCCTTATGCTCGGCCGCTGATCTTATGACTAACGGTAAAGCAGACACTCTCCGCATCTCTCGTCAACTTTCTTGACCTGTATACTGTTGCCAAATATGTTATATCCCTTGAACTTTTCCATTTAGCTTTTTACCGGCATGTCAGCTACTACATCAGTGTTCCTTACTTCAGTCTATTATTTATTTCCTCCACACGCTCTTGAAAAATATGAAGCAAACGAAAGAGGCTTGGCAATGGTACTAATAATATAACTCGTTCTGATTCCCCAAGGGAAGAATTTCGTGGCAACGTGTTGCAGGAAACGTGAGCGGCCGTTGAAATCAAGTTCGACTGCGAGAATTCGACGTAAAAGTAGACAGGAACACCACCTCACTCGATTCAGTCCACGTGTCTCGGTGGTTGGCGCTCGCTTTTTGCGCAACGGGGAAATCGAACCCTTTGCGGAGTGTTATCCGAGCCGAGCCGCCGAATCGGTTTCGCTTTGTGCACATAAACGCAACCACGCATAAAGTTCTTTTTTTTGTCTCTAAGTTCTAGGGACACGTGCGTGATCGTTTCTTTATATGCGGCCCTGGAAGCCCCGCTGCGGTGGTCTAGTGGCTAAGGTACTTGGCTGCTGACCCGCAGGTCGCAGGATAGAATCCCGGCTGCAACGGCTGCATTTCCGATGGAGGCGCAAATGTTGTAGGTCCGTGTGCTCAGATTTGGGTGCACGTTAAAGAACCCCAGGAGGTCAAAATTTCCGGAGCCCTCCACTTCGGCGTCTCTCATATTCATATGGTGGTTTTGGGACGTTAAACCCCACATATCAATAATTGCGGCCCTGGAGCTTCTGTAAACATCAAACAACTTCAACGTAGTCTCAGCACGATGAGGCGTTTCTCACAGTTTGATAGTAGAGTAAGGTTACAAAGCTATTACTTTTTCTTTCTCTCATTATTGTAAAAGATTTTCTGACACTGGGGCAGTAATGCTGCATGGTTTATTAATGTATTTCCCGTTTTCTTTCAAGAGGCAGTAATGAAACTGGCTCGGAACCACGACGTATTGTTGTATAAAGGCACTAGTGAAAGTTTCCGACGTAAACAAATGCATTATAAAACTTAAACAGTAAAACAGGTAAATACAATTTCACCGAAAGTGCAGTAATGCTGACCACCGCAAGCCAGCCATGCAAACGCATCTCTGACAGATCATGTGCCGACGGTGTGGCCAAGGAGCAGAAGGCACAGACATGAAGTTTCATTCAGCCGAGAAACAAGAGTGTAATGATGAACATTTGATTAAGCAAGAATGTGAGTGTCGCTGAATTCACAGTCATGTTGGAATAAGTTACACTAGGAAATGTCTTCTTGGCAAAGTACGCCATCACCAAGAAGCGCAGGGCTTGCGAACTGTCACCACTCTAAATTCTAGCCTTCTGAGGCGACTGCCCAAAGCCTTATTAACCCTGTTGAACACATGTTCGAAGCTGGTCTTCATTTCATTTTATCTGTGTCTAATGCGAATTCGGCCACAACTTGTGTGTAGTTCTCCAGCAAACTGCATATGCCCGAACAGACATTTCGACAGGGTGACATTCACTAGTATAATCATTTCAGAGACCCAAATGATTTGACGTTCAACCTGCTCAAACAATCCAACAAAGATATTCTGGTCGGTGTATCATTTGTGCATATTAGCAGGCACATCGAAACAAACACAAAAGAGACTCGTAAACAAGACAGGACACGTAAATTAAACAGGGCACGTGAACAGGACGTAAACACCTTGTTTATGTCTCTCTTTTTAGGGTGTTTGTTGCCCTACGCTTGCTAAGAGGCACTTCTTACACCCAACAGAACATCAAACAATTGTTGCTAACACTGACAAATGTTTAAACAACTTTGCTTCTGAAACATTTGAATAATGTGTGAAAATTTTGTTTTATCGTGTAGTTCGCGTGCTTCAACTGTTCTAAACAATTCGTTAGGGACCAAATGCTTTTACCTAAACGAATGTTACCAAAGTAAAATCTTATTTTGGTTATTTTAGGAACCGATTTGCTGCGGCGGCGGCGGCATTTTTGTTGGAGGCCAAATTGCTTGCAGCCCGTGTCCTTGATTTAGGTGCACGTTAAAAAACCCCAGGTGGTTGAAACGTATGGAGACTTGCACTGGAATACTCTCATGATTATATCGTGGTTTTCACATGTTGAACGCCTGGTATTATGAGTAATATCTTACCTTGTTTGCCACATGCCTGCATTGACAAAAGGTGAACATCGAACACTGATATTCAAAGCCAGATAGGTCGTAGCATAAAATTAATCACAACAGAATGAAAAAAATGAATCTAGCGTCTTCCCTATTGGGACACACGAGTAAATGCATCACAGACGGTGGGTGAAAGGGGTATTCCGTGAATGTTGCGTGATTCGGTATATTTTGGGAATGCCTATTGCCGCGACAGGTTGGCCATGTTCAAGTAGCCCGCCGCAACCATTGAGGCATGAGCACCAGGCAAGACCCGGCTGGTATGCGCCACGCACTTGTGCGCTCGGGCGACGAAGAAGAGGAAGACAGTTGGATCTGTGCAACTCGACTACTCGGACTTCAACGACCTTAGTCACTAGACTCGTGGGCACAAGTTCGCCTAGTAAAGACGCTTGTTTTCGGGAAATTATCAAGAAGCAAATTGAGGAGATGCTTTCGGATGTTGTCATCCAGCCTTCGAACAGTCCATGAGCATCCCCTGTAGTGCTCGTTAGGAAGAAATACAACACACTTAAATGCTGTGTCGACTACCAAAAACCGAACAGTGTAACTGAACGAGATGTCTACTCCTTGCCACGTATCGACGATGCACTAGATCGGCTGTTATCCGCAAAGTTTTTCTCCTCCTTGGATCTCAAAAGCGGATATTCGCAAATAGAGGTCAACGAGCGGGACCGTGAAACATGGCATTCGTAACACCAGATGGCCTCTACGAATTCAAAGCGCTTCCATTCGGCCTCTGTTTCACGCCAGTGACGTGCCAGTGAATGATGGACACTCTCCTCGCGGGATTGAAATGGCACTCATGCCTAGTGTATTTGGATAATATGGTGGTATTTTCTGGGACGTTTTGCCAACATCTAGAGTGACTAAGTGCAATATTGGAAGCCATCTGGTCAGCAAACTTGAAAATTAAACCCTAAAATGCCACTTCGGCTTCGAAGAGCTGCGATTCTTTAAACATGTCATCAGTTCTGAGGGCATTCGTTCAGATCCCGAAAAGACAGCCGCTGTTAAGAGGTTCTTCACTCCCAGAGACAAAAAGCCAGTGGATTGGTTTTTGGGTTTTTGTGCCTATTATAGGCGATATGTGGAAAGTTCTCAAAGGTGGCGGAACTTCTTACAAAACTAACAAAAGACGAAGTGCCCTTCACATATGGGAAAGCGAACAACAGGAATCTTTTGACGAAGTAACAAAACGGCTGCAGGATTCACCAATACTTGCCCATTTTCTGAGACAGCCGACACTGAAGCCCGTACCGATGCCAGCAATGTCGGCCTTGGCGCCATCCTGGTCTAATGGCGAAATGGTCAAGAGAAAGTGTTAGCCTATGCCAGTCACAAACTCTCAAAAACGGCGACAAACTACTCTGCAACTGGAAAAGAGTGCCTCGCAGTCATCTTTGCGATAAACAAGTTTCGACGCCACCTTTATGGTAGACCGTTCACAGCTGTCAGTGACCACCATGCTCTATGCTGGCTGGCAAATCTCAAGGATCCATCAGATCGACTAGCAAGATGGAGCCTTAGGCAGCAAGACTATGACATTAGTGTCTTACACAAATCTGGAAGAAAACACACCAATGCCGATTGCCTGTCACGCTCCCCCGTCGCTCCCAGTGTATCTGAAGAGGAAGACTTCTCGTTTCTAGGCGTTGTCGACGCATCCGAATTCGCTCAACCACAACTAGATGACCCGGATTTGCTGGCGCTTATACAACACCTGCAGGGCCTCGACGTTCAAATCCCTCGTATATTCTTTAGAGGGCTATCCACGTTCTTTCTTCGAGAAAGTGTCCTTTACAGGAGGAACTTCAAACCTAATGGTGAAATGTTTTTAGTACTCGTACCTACAGCGATGCGAGAAGAAATTCTGCATGCATGCGACAACGAGCCAACAACATCCGGACACGTGGATCTGAGTCAAACGTTCGCCAGGATTCGTCTGAACTACTATTGGCCTAAGTTGCTAGTATCAGTGAAGCGCTACTCAAAAACTTCTCGTCATTGTCAACGGTGCGAAACTTCACCCATAAAACCATCCGGCCTTCTCCAGACAATAGACCCTCCGGATGCTTCATTCCAACAAATCGGCGTGAACTTCCTATAGAACTTTTCTCACATCGTGTGCAGGCAAGAAATGAATAGTCATAGCCACAAACTACCTGACCTGTTATGCTGGGACTGACTCTCTGTACAGTGCAACAGCTGCCAATGTCGCCAAGTTCTTTGTGAACAACGTAGTGCTCAGACAGGGTGCGCCCAACGTCATTATTTCTGATCAGGGCACCGCATTTACTGCAGACCTAATGCAATGCCAGATGCGCATGACAAATAACGATCACAGAAGAACAACGGCGTATCACCCTCAGTCAAATTGGTTGACCGAACGCCTCAACAGAACTCTGACCAATATGCTATCAATGTATATCGATGTTGAACATAAACAGCGGGATGAAGTATTAATGTCAATTAAACCACCGCAAGAGCAGCAATACCATGAAATATAAATTAGGACATTCATGACATACATGTCATGATAGTCATGTTATGACTAGTCAATCATGCTCTTCATCAGTCATGTTATGCCATACTACATTTGGTATTGATACCAATAACGAAACGGTCAGGAGAGCTAAAAGTCGTAGGCGGCTAGATAGATAGAAGCGTTCAAAGTCGCTCAAGCTCGCTATGAAATGATTCGCATTTGAAAAAACTGTGCCACCGGCGTCGCCAAAGCGAAGCATCCTGCGACTCAGAATTGCTCCGCATTTCAAAAGGGTGGCCGCTTTCCCAGCTGAGGGAAATAATAGCAACTTTACTGAGGAGGGTTACTCTCTACTTTTGACATGATTTCAGAAAGGTGCTCAACCGCCTGGGTCGCCCAGTGCCACCTAAACCTCCGGAAAAGCAGGCCACTTCCGTGCCACTTGAAATAGCTCGAGTACTTTGCATCCAATTCATACCACGAAACATGCACCCTGAGCGTAATATCGGTCGTCGGTGAGCACGGGTGAGATAGCTGACTCGTGCACACTCTCAGCGACGTTGAAGAGAATAGGGTCTACTACACGACCGAGACTCGCACGGCAAACGGACACCCAACGGTGTTGCTTAGCGGCACCCATGAGATCGAAACTGCTGCCTCAATGTCTTCCCCATCTTCAGCGACCGACTCGGACGGGATTCTGGTGGTTCCCTTGCTGATTCAACACACCTTGTGCCTCCCCGCGGAAACATATTGTAACGGGGAATATTTAATAGGTGAACGCCGGTTGGACTAACACTGCACACAGTGGGCAAGGATGCAGGACAACAGGGGAGTCAAGACACGGCCCCACAACAACATCGTTGTCTTCATCCCTTGTTGCGTCATTTCTGCTTCTGTGCCTCAGGTACTTTTCTATACCATGACGCTACGCCGGGCGGCAAAGCACCGTCCCGGTGCCTGCTGTTATTAGACGGACGGGTCACTGTGATAGGGCTTCAGGCGAGAAACAAGCTCAATGTCACTGCTGGATGTAACAGTGGTGTTCGTAGTAGTAGAAATTTCATAGGTGACAGGTGTGACTTGGCGCTGAGCTCGGTAAGGCCCAACGTAATGAGATAAAAGTTTCTCGCACAGGCCAACACGACGGGATGGCAGCCACAGTAGCACGTGAGAACCCGGAGAAAAGTCGACATCCCTTTGTCGTTTCTCGCACAACCCGACACGACGGGATGGCAGCCACAGTAGCACGTGAGAACCCGGAGAAAAACTGACATCCCAATGTCGGCTGTCATAGAGCGACTTTTGTGCTCTCTGGGACGATGAGAACCTGGCGCGGGACACTGTACGTGCGATCAGAGCACGGGAGATGGTGTCTTGTGTGTACGAAGTGGTGGACGGAAGGTCATGCTCAAGCATGGTATCGAAAGGTAGTAAGAGATCACGGCCAAAGAGAAGATGAAATGGTGAGTAGCCGGCAGGTTCATGACGCGACGAGTTGTAGGCGAAGGTTACGAGTGGAAGGGCAGTGTCCCAATTGGTGTGGTTGTCAGAAACATACATAGCGGGCATGTTCGTCAGTGTGCGGTTGAGGCGTTCAGTAAGTACGTTAGTCTGAGGATGGTAAGAAGTCGTAAAGTTGTGCCGCGTAGCGCAGGATCTAAGGAGGTCGTCAACCACACGAGACAGGAAGCAGCGGCTATGGTCCGTGAGTAGGTGAAAAGGAGCGCCTTGCTGAAGGATGATGTCATAGAGTAGGAAATCTGCGACGTCCGTTGCGCAGCTGGCCGGTAGCGCTCGAGTAATTGCATACCGAGTGGCATAATCCGTAGCTACTGGTATCCATTTCTTTCCCGTGGCCGATGTTGGGAAGGGACCTAACAAATCCAAACCCACCCGATGAAATGGTTCGGCTGGGACTTCATAGGTTAAAGGTGACCGGCAGGGAGAGACGTAGGCTTTTTCCGACGCTGGCACAGGTCACACGCTGCAACGAAGCGGCGAACGGAACGATAAAGGCCCTTCCAGAGTACCCGTCAGTGGACGCGGTCATAGGATCTGGAGACACCTAGATGTCCGGCAGTTTGGGTGTTGTGAAGCTCTTGCAAGGCGTCTTTGCGCATGTTTGCAATGTTCTGCGTCATAGGGCTCTAAGTTGCGGCGGTACAAAACGTTGTTTTGAAGAAAAACTATGCTCAGTGAGGGGTCTTCATGACCGGATTGAAAACGGTCAATCATCGTTAGCGACGATGAATCTCGGCGTTGTTCGTCGGCTATTTGCAGAAAATCTGTTATGGCTAGGATGTTGGCATCCGCTTCCAACTCAGAGGAGTCGGGTGGATCAACAGGGTGTCGAGATAAGCAGTCGGTATCGTCGTGATGGTTTCCAGACTTGTACACTACAGAGAACGTGTACTCCTGCAATCGCAATGCCCATCACCCGAGTCTTCCTGTAGGATCCTTAAGGGTAGACAGCCAGCAGAGCGAATGGTCGTCTGTGATGACTGCGAACGTGCGTCCATATAGGTACGGACGAAATTTTCCGATAGCCCAGATGAGAGTCAGGCATTCTCGCTCAGTAATTGAATAGTTCCTTTTCGACTGAGAAATTAGGCGGCTAGCGTACGCAATGACACGGTTTGTGCCGTTTTGCATTTGTGCGAGTATTGCCTCTTTGCCATGGCCACTTGCGTCGGTGCGAAGCTCCGTTCGAACGGCTGGGTCAAAATGATCCAACACAGGTGATGATGTGAGCGCAGAAATCAACGACGCAAATAAATGTTGTTGGTCTTCACGCCAGGAAAAAGCCATGTGCTTTTTTTATGAGATCCGTGAGGGGCTGAGCGATTTCAATCCCAAAAAGCTACGGACTTCTTGCGTAGAACGTGGGACCGGAAACTCGTGCACCAAGCGGACTTTATCAAGGTCGGGTCGTACACCAGTAGCGTCAACAAGGTGGCCAAGTAGCTTCATCTGACGGTGCCCAAAGGTGCACTTAGACACGTAAAGCTGGAGCCCAGCAGAGCAAAAAACCTCAAGAATGGTTAACAGACGTGGAAGATGGCTTTCAAAGGTTAGCTAGAAAACGATAAAATTGTCTAGATAGCAAAGGCACGTAAAACCGCAAAGGAGGGAGTCCATCATGCGTTCAAAAGTTGCTGGCGCATTGCACAACCCAAAAGGCATGACTTTAAATTGATAAAGCCCGTCGGGTGTTAAGAATTCCCTCTTCTGGCGATCGTGGTCATCGACTGAAATTTGCCAATATCCACATCATAGGTCCAGGGAGGAGAAATACTTGGAACCATGAAGGCAGTCAAGCGCATGATCAATTTGAGGTAGAGGATAGACATCCTTTTTGGTTTTTTGGTTGAGATGGTGATAGTCGACGCAAAACCGCCAGGTGCCGTCCTTCTTTTTAACAAGCACAACAGGCGATGCCCAAGGACTGGTTGAAGGATCTATGACATTTTTTTCGAGCATTTTTATACCTCCTTCAGGATTATTTGGCGCTCTGAATGAGACACACGGTAAGGACGCTTATGAAAGAGAGTGGCGTCGCCAGTGTTGATACGGTGGGCTACGACGCTCGTGCGGCCCAAGGAATGGTCGTTGATATCAAAAATGTCGAAGTAAGAAAATAGAAGACCACGGAACGCTTCAACTTGGGAAGGTGACAGGTCATTTTATAACGTTTTGTGTAGGAAAGCTCTATTCTGTGCGGCTACGACAGGTTCGGCTACGGTCTTGACGTCAGAAGGGAGCGATGATGCGGACCCGCTTGTATAAGGTGAGCCAATCGTCAACGTCAGTTGTGTCGGTTCAACGCAATGTACCTGGATCGAGAAGATGGGAAGGGATTACAGGTGACGGAGAAGGCGTAGACTGAACGGACGGCGAACTGCCCTCAGGCATCGTGGAAAATATGTAACGGGGAATATTTATTAGGTTAACGCCGGATGGGCTAACACTGCACACAGTGGGCAAGGAGGCAGGACAACAGGGCAGTCCAGGCACGGCCCCGCAACAACATCGTCGTCTTCATCCCTTCTGCGTCATTTATGCTTCTGTGCCTGAGGTACCTTTCTATACCCGTGACAATATAACATTCTCCCGACTCGCAAGCGGCATGTCGAGTTTTCTTAACAGGTCGCAACCTTCCCGAAAATTCTCATTCTATTCTCTCACACACATGCAAAGTTTCTTAAAACACAACAGCCATATCATACACTTGCTCTCCACTCTCCGTCATGCCTCACTGTCGGGTAATGAACGCGATCATGCAGCCACTCGAGAACTCGCTCTCCGAGCAGCCCCGTGCAGTGAGGTGACCAACACAGAGCCAGGTTCCACACTTCTCACATATCACGAAGTCACACAACGGTACATACCCCAATGATGGCAATACCAACCACCACCAGACTCCTTCACACACGAGGAGGCTGTCGCACTTCGCCGACTGCAGACCCAAACTTTCCCGAACCTCCACTTCTGCATTAAATATACCGGACTCGTTATACTGATGCCTATCAAGGCTGTGGCATCATCTCCACAACATTTTACGTTGCCGTAGAGTGCACCACCACTTACTTCCTTACCCTCCCTATAATCCTTCGGTTCACCCGTACCCCAGAGCAAGACGGCAACCCCGAGGTCTGCCGGGCGCCTGTTCCGTGGACCTAGACTGTCGCAGAGGTCACCATAGGTGTCCTGTAAAAGAAACCATCCTTGTTTTTTTGAACTTACATAATAAAAAATTTCATCATCATCAGCAGTACTCAGTGATTGTGTAGATAACGCTTTCGATGGTGCGTAGTTATTTCCATGCACCAGCGAAAGAAATGGTGGTGCAAGTCCAATCCGCATGGGGGCATGGATCGATTTATACCTTCGTCTAAGGGTGCGCTCCTGTTTAGAGGCACAGCTATTTACCAAGCCAGTAACGCCCTGCAATATTTATAGATATATTTCTATTTGATCCCAAACATTCTTCCTGACTCGTATTGGCGTGGCGCAGGAGACAGTGAATTCAAGCCAACGCTTCGTCGCCCTTCGGCTGTCACCTCAGCGCGACTTCTTCTCGACCCTTTCTTCTTTGAGTTTCAGCGAAACGTGACTGGGTGTTGAAATTGTGAAGAGGATGGGCGAGTCGTTAACTGTTACCTGTTCATTCAGCTCACGTGTGGTGGAGGGTCTCACTTGCTGCTTTTATTACGATGGTGGATCGCGCTACAAAGCTAAAGTTGCTCAACAATTGCACAGCAAGATTCCCACTGTAAAGAAAGTAACAAAATTGATTTCGGGTATGTCAGTTTTTCCGTCTCGGTCATTTAGCAATTCAAAGATATGATTCTGTGTTTCGGGTTTTATTAGCTAATGTTGTTCTGACAGCTGCAAATTTATTTTACATCACAAAGTAATTTACGTTGAAGGAAAAATAGCGTTGGTTTCATCATCTTTTGTTGAGACTTGTGTCCATGCAGACCGTATTCACTGCTTGTCTCCGCTTCTTGCAAAGAATGAAGACTAAATGGGAGAAAAACACAAGTTTAGTAGGGTTTATTGAACTGAATAAACAGTCTATTGCAGCATGACGCCACAAGAGTAAACATGGCCCAGAAACGACATAGTTTTATCCAGGCCTCTGTACTTCCATTTAAATGCCGCATGTCAAGAAGATGTAATTTTCCGCACTTAGCACACGTAAAGAACTGTCATTAAAAGAAGCACGACTGTAACTTTTCGGAAAATTTGTTGGTTTTATCGTTAGAGTATTGATAGTTAGCTACTATATTGAATGTTTTGCCTTGTATTGATCGTATTTTATCGCTTAAATATGAGTGATCATATTAGCCAAGTGTTGCCATTCTCATCGCAGTTCAAAACACGAGGCTGAATGTGTGTGTCAATATAAGGCGGTAATAGCACAGCTGTCGTCGTTCTTCGTAAGAAAAACAGATAAAATAAAATAGCCTAATTTTAATGATTGTGATTGTTTTCTTGTGCCATTAAATAACCTTCTGGCTGTGAAAAAACTGTTCAGTAGAATAGGCGAAAAATTCTTATTTCAATTCAAGCCTCCCTTAATATACAAGGGTTGCCTAGTAACTATCAATTATTAGGCTGAGTATTCTAAAGTATTTCAATACATTACTTGAAAGATTTAGGTTCTTTAACTCATAAAATTTTTGCACCAAAGCTATTTAGTGACACCGATGAGAAACTTTTTGAGAGCCATGTTTAAATGCGATGACGTAGGGCACATAAATTTACAGTATTCATTAGAAAAGTTTGATTATCACTGCGTGCTTACAGGACGTTTTCAGAGGGCTAAAATGAGAGAAGTTAGGAATACCAGTTAATGAATAGCGCCTTTGGACCCTGCGCTTCGTAGATGACAATGCATTGCTGAGTAACTCAGGAACGAATTGCAATTCATGATTACTGATTTAGACAAGGAAAGCACAAAGGCATGTCTTAAAATTATTCAGCAAAAAATGCAAGCAATGTAAAACAACGTCGGAAGAGAACAGTGCTTCGGGATAGGCAGTAGTGAACTTTAAGTGTTAAAAGACTACGTCTACTTAGGACAGGTAGTAACCACGGAAACAAACCAGGATATTGAAAAGACTAGACGAATGAAGAATAAGAATAGGCTGGTGCACATTCGGCAAGCATTATGAAATCATAAATAGTAGACTGCTACTATCTCATATAAGGTAGGAATGGAACAGCTGCATATTACCGGTACTAACCTACGGGGCAGAAACCTGGAGAATTACAAAGAGGGTTGAACTTTTAATAAAGATGACGCAGCGAGCGATGGAAAGAAAAATGATAGGTGTATCTCTAAGGGACAAGGATATAGCAGAGTATATCAGGGAACAGACAGCTGTTAAGGATATCTAGTCAGAACCAAAAAGAACAAATTGTCATGTCATGGGCAGGACATGGGAAGGTCATACTCTAGGTTTCAAGAGAAGGTAAGCGGGTGAGAAGGAGAGAAAAGGTTAGGTTTGCAGACGAGATTAGGAAGTTTGCACAGCAAGCACAGGACACAGTTGAAAGGCGGAACATAGGAAAGGCGTTTGTCCATCAGCGGGCATTGTAAGGCTGATTATTATGATTATGAAGATGACACGAGGTATTGAGATTACATTTCAAGATTTCAAGATTACCAGGGCGTGTAGAGTACGCAAGGCCTTCGCACCGTAGGAAATGGTACGTGCGAATCGTCTCAGAGCATAGACTTGTCGATGTTTATCGTGGGCCTGGTGTGTCGGGACAGCACTCATGGTTCAACACAAATGCGCACGCTCCACAACAGTTAAGTAAAATCTTAACACTAACCAAAGAACCGCTACAAGTAGAGAAGGCAACAGCCTGCCCGACAAAGTCGGTTGAGCTCAAATACCCCTCCTAACAGTCCGTAGGGAACAAAACCCCTGTATATAGCGTTAAGCTGCATTCCGACGCAGTTTTCCCACGACGTTAGCCGAACTGGAACACCCTTCCCTACTTGCCTGGTTTCTAGGTTGGCACCCCTCGCTAGTTCCTCATCAAAGAAATCTTTCTCAAAACAATGAATACATGTTTCGCCATTCCTCATGTTTCAGATTGAAGGAGCTGAAGTAACCTTCGCCTTCGCATCTCACCAGTTATTTTTTTTTCATAAGCCTTGAATTTTTGTGAGCTGGTGCATGCAAATTTGTGATCAGTTTGGGCCACAGTGATGACAAAAGTTGTAACTGTCCAATTTTGTGTGTAACAAGCTAGTAAATAGCAAATACAAACCATTTCATGTGTCATCAGAGGCTCCATTGTTCTGTGTACTAAGCACCGACTAAACTTATGGGAGAGCTATTCAGCATACGCACAAGAAATATGTGACCACCACGTCTGCAGAGGATTATTCAGAAGTTATACCTCCGCAATGTGTACGTGATGCAAGTCCTCCAGGCACACAGCGATTCCTTTAATATCTGAGATTTCTCAAAAAAAGGGCTCTCTAGTGTATCAGCCTTTGCATACTTTTTTGCATGAGTAGCGGCCTTCTTTTCTCCTCGATAACACAACATTAAAAGCGCCGCAAAACCTCAGAAGCCTGATGAAAAGACCCACAAATGATGCATTTAAAATGATGTACGCTGTACACATGAAACAAATATTGCGATCGTAAGTGAACACAAATTTACTTGCTGCAAGCTAGGGAAGCGTTCCGGTGATGATGCTGGCCCTAAGTGAATGCATGAAGTTTGCTCGCATGCAAGAATGATGCACTCACAACGTGCCCGGCTATTCATCTCCTATGCAAATGTCTACTTGCGCCAAAGCAACGCATCCGCGAAATCTCCTGGGAATCAGTGGCGACCCGCTATTATTTTTTAGGGGTGAAGCTTCTTATGGCGTGGCTTGTGCATATCTCTTAGTAGGTAACCACCAGTGGCACATACCCGAAATAGCGGTCCTTACAATGTCTGCTGGATGGGGGCACTTGTATATGATGAGAACATGATGAAAAGGTGTAAGATGGCTGTGCTTGGAGTTTCCTCTTGACATATGAACGGGCGAACGGACTGACACACGCACGGACGGACAGACAGAGGGGTGCACGGATGGATGGACAGACAGAGGGACGGCCGCAAAAAGAAATGGACGGACAGACAGACGAATGAACAAACGGACGGATGCACCAAGGATCACACAGATAGGTGGACACAAGAACGAATGGCCAGAGAGACTGACGAACGCTGCGCCCCACCAATCATCATTCACTCCGGGGATATGCTGAGATTTTTTCTCATCTTTCTATACGACTATTTTTTGAAAGAGGGATATACGCTTCATTTTTTTTTGTTTTCAGAAAAAAGCGTGGTGCTATAAAATACTTCGCGCAAAAGCTTTACACCCGTGTTCCCCACGAAATTTCTCCACGAATGCATATATTTTTATACATTTTAGTTGCATATTAAACAAAATTATCACTGCAAGAACCAGTGCACTCTATGTAGGTCCCCTGGTGGCTATAAAAGGGTCGTTGCTATATCATGTCTGTAACATGAACACATTCAACATTTTTAGTGGAACAAACAAAACTTTGTGTGCCGTATTTCAGAGCTTCTACAACAGCTTTTTCTTTATATGGAACATACTTATATAGCCATAAAAAGAGTATTTGTACCTTTCTTTCTATCAGACATTGCGTAGTTAGGACACTAAAAGCAGACAACAGGTATAATAGGTGACAGAATAAATCTGTGCACAACCTAAAGTTCCGCAATTATTGATCATAACGCTTCAGTGTTTGATTTATTAAGAACAATATTTTTATTTAAAACACGCAGTAGATATCAGGGTGCTATTGAAACTCAATATAACTAAAAACAGTTTGTATACAGCAGCAAATATGGTGTTCACTGCGACAGCGCATTCCGAATCGGAGAAATCGTAATCACGAGCTTCTGCTTCGAGCGACATGGAAGTACTGACACACTTTACATATGTCATACTAATCAGTAGGTGTCCACGATACGATATTGTGGTGTACAGGAAAACATCTCATGAACATTTGTGCTTTTGCCTGAGACGACTACTGCCTTGTTTTTTTTGTTTTTTCTGTTTTACTGCAGAGCAGTCGAAATTTCATTGCCATGTCATGCATCACGGCGGTGTCATGCTGTCTCATTTCTACCACTGGCATCTCGATGGTCTCATGTCCAGCGCATACAAGACAAGCGTGGTCCACTTCTGGAACGCCAATGCTTGCTTGCGCGTGAAATGAAGTGCATTTTATAGGCGTCGATTCATCGTCTGAGTCGGCAAACCTAACCACTAAACTTGAGCGTCGGGAATTGGACACAAATCTACAGAAGGGGGAAGCAGAGTTGAAATGTAGACGCCGACAGTTATAGTTCTTCTCAAACGCTGGTTGAAACAGGATAGAAGTGATAAGGTGTAAACAAACCGCATGATTGCTCAGCAATCTAGTCCTGTTTTTAATTGCGTTATAATTTGCGAACAATAAAGAACTTTGTGTGTATGACACCTGCTACGTCACAGCAATATGCATATGCTTATAACAGTGCGCGTAAAGGTCATAAGCATTTAAGTATTGTATCGGCAACTGTCGATAACTGTCATAACAAACCAACAAAGCAGTGCAAATGCAGACGCGATCAGTCACGTTGATTCAAAGCTTGATATTTGTCCACTGTCCTGACAGAAATAATGAATGACGGAGTTCCTTGTCGCTTGGTGTCACCTCATACCATCGACATTGTATCAGGCACGTTTCGCCCTTAACATGAAGATTAACCGTTTCTCCAGGCATGCCTGCTAAGCCTTGTACACGCAAATTTGAAAATGAAGCTTGGTAGCACGGCATAGCAGACATTAATACATTGCTATCAAGGTACCTTGGTACAAATATAAAGCAAACAGAAGCGTCAGTTTAGAACTTACAGGCTGCACAGCTCACAGAGGCCTCTTCATATATTTGAGGCGGAAGAAACCAGTCATCGCGTGCTGCCATATTGCTTTTAGGAGCGAAGCTTCTTCAGACCTAGTCTTGTCTTTCGTTGTGGTCATGCTATAGAACCGTTGGTGCAGTCGAAACATATTTGAGACACACACATGGAAAAAAAGGCTTTTTAGAATAGACTTCAACGTTGGCTTATAATTTAAATATAAGGTAAGACATCACCGTTCTCGGTTAAAATCGCATACAGAGAGGAGTGTTGGTCAGTTGATCTCCCTGAAGTTTAAGAATCTCTGGATGCTCAGGCTTTTAAAGGAAACATGTACCACAAAGGCACTTGTCGAGCATGGTATCTCCAAAGAAATTACCCATACTGAAATGGTATCGTGCCACCAATGCTTGACGGCAATAACTTCTTCCACAACGCACAGCATGGTTTTCGCAAAGATTACTCTTGCGAAACCCGATTAGCCCTCTTTGTTCAGGATTTGCATGCCAATCTTGATTTTAATATGCAAACCGACGCCATATTTCTAGATTTCTCGAAAGCGTTCGACACAGTACCTCATAAGCGGCTCTTAATGAAACTTAGATCTTTAAATATACATCTTGACATAGTAAATTGGATTGAGGAATTTCTAACCAACCACTTTCAGTTTGTCTCCATCGATGAAGTACACTGTAGTCCCGTTCCAGTAGCGTCAGGTGTACTTCAAGGCTCCGTACTCAGGCCCCTTCTCTTCTTGATTTACATAAACGACCCAGCTTCATGTGTCTACTCTTGTATCCGTTTGTTCACCGACGGCTGCGTAATATATCAACCAATTACCAACCCTACTGATCAAGCCGCTGTCCAAGATGACCTAAACCACGTGCAAGAATGGTGTGACCTGTGGCTCATGAAACTTAATCCCAACAAATGCAAGATCGTGTCATTTCACCGCCGCCACAACCCCTTTCTGTTCCCTTATGTAATTGCTAGCGTTACCCTCGAACACGTGCAGTCATACAAGTATGTCGGTGTCACCATATGAAATGATCTAAACTGGTGCACGCATATTACTAACATTATATCATCAGCGAACAAATCTCTTGGTTTTCTGAAACGTCACCTCCAGCACGCACCTAAAACTGTCAAGCTACAGGCCTACAAGTCCCTCATCCGATTCAAACTGGAATACGCATCCGCAGTCTGGAGCCCACACCAAGCCTATCTGATCGACACATTCGAGGCAGTTCAAAACCGTGCCATCAGGTTCATTCATTCTTCGTACTCTTACAATACAAGTGTAACATCGCTCAAAAAAGGATCAGCTATTTTAAACCTTGACATTCGCCGCCGCATCTCTAGTCTCAGCCTTTTTCATAAGTTTTTTTACAGCACCCTTCATCATCCCTACATCGCCCCACCGGCCCGCATATCTCACGGCACGTGTCATTCGCTTCAAGTTGCCCGGCCGAGGATTAAGACGACCACCTTTTCTATGTCCTTCTTTGTTCGTACAGCAAAAGACTGGAATGACCTTCCCCATGATGTCGTCACCACTGAGTGCTCATCATCATTTTTTGATCGATTATGTGTCCACTTTTCGTGATAAAAACTTGTGGCAACAAAAAGACTTATATGTTAACCCACCCCTTATGTAATACCCCCTCGAGGGGTCTTTAATGAAAATAAAGTTAATTTATGTTATGGTAAATAAATAGCATGTTTTTGGATTCACTTTCAAAGCATATCCTCCACACCAACAATTTTTTGTAAATCCTTCTTGACTTGCATAGGCGATAAGAAGATGAAATAAATTCACAATTTTATATACACTTCACGTCCCTCAATTTAGAGAACATGGGGCAACGCTTGGGTAACGTACGGTTCTTCACCAACACAATAGCTAAAGCTTCGCGCACTCGTCATGATTTTCTTCGGGAAGGTGCTTCTGTTTTGTTTTTCAGCGCCATCGTTACTACACAACACTAGGGGCGTTAGCTGGAATCATGTACTCGCATTACTCGCCCAACGCGCGTTGCGTCTTTTTCTTTTATCGTCTGTGCCTTTAGCGTGGGCGCAGACGACACAGTGTAGATGAATACGTCGTGAGGGGTAGGTATTCGCTCTTTCTATCACCTCAGCTGTGCCCTTACTTCAAGGATGCTATAATCAGCTTGTCAGCTGGAATATAGGCGCAACACATTTGAGGTAGCTAACAGCGAGAAAGAGCGGAGTGGACACCACAAAACTGCAAATAAATATTCGTCAAATGTATCTTATAGGCGCGAAAAATGAGCAGATATGAAGACAAAACATCACAATACAATGGGAGAACAACTGAACGTAGAAAAAAGCAGGAAATAACAAATGAACACAGGGGGAAAACATGACAGAACAAAAACATAGGAGATGTGGCGTATAAACATCAGGGGAACACAGACAATTCAGTAGCATTCACACGAGGCATGGGGTCGCTGTTGCTTTTGTTGTCCTGTGAGCACGTCTCACATAAAATTCTGGATCTTACCTGGGTAGTGGATGAATGTTTCCATTGTTTTCTCTATGTCATCAGCTTTAGACGCCATGGTCAATATATTCATTGGGGTGCAACAAGTTTTGATGCCTTCTCTTTTTTTTCATCCAAGTGTAGTGCGCTCACCTGAAGGCATTGATCAGTTCCTCGAAGTGAATGAAAAACACGAGTGGCGAAATTTTCAAATAATGAGTATACACTTGAAATAAAAAAATACATTGCATATCTGACCCCTTGTAGAAATCGGCTTAGAGCTAAGCATTGAGTTGTCTTTTCTGCATTTGTAGGTTCTGAGCCTAACGATTGGAGGTGAATGAACGTGTCTGTGTTTCCAGCAGATCTGTACACACTATGGATTTTCCAAGAATATAGATTATACTGGCTTTTAAACAGACACTTCTGGTCTAACGTACCTTTAGCAGTCTTGTTGGAGCACTGACGTCGCTATCATTGAAAGTAAGAACACGTTATAATGTGATGATGGCAATCTCACAAAAAACTTATATAAGAGTATTCTTCCCGTGTCACAGAACACTTTAATACAGCTGACCCAATCACTGGGTCCAAGTGTGATGGTTATTAAAGAACTATAAAGTGGGTTCCACACTAGAACCCCAAATCAGGTTTATTCAACATGACATCTGCATCGCAGGACTACCTATGTATACGCCTCAGTAGGAAGTGTATGGATGGATGTTCCGTGTTCATGTAAATGAAGTCTGTTTTGTCATCATCGTTAATGTATGTCTAAAGAAGTTTTCTGTTGAAATGGTATTAAAGTCTGTGACAATAAGTCTTTCTGAAGAGCTGTTGCCATTTAGCTGTTTGTCAGACCCTTTCTTGCTCGGCCGCTGAAAGGCTCGCGAGGCTGGTGTATCAATGAATCTTCGTCCCGTTTCGTTCACGGAAATCTTGCCTAGTCAGCTTTGCTAGTGTCTCATGATGGCCTTGGTCTAGTGGGTGCCCGTCAAGGCAAGCCAGCTCTTGCAGAAGAGCCTTCAACGTGGTCGTCCCCGAGGGGGCTAGTCCCGAAGACTTCGTTGACGCCACGTCTTCGATAGTAGGAATGGAAGAGGTCTACTGTGTGCAGCACCTTGAAGGCTAAAACTACCAAGTCACCGTTAACAGTGAAGCCGCTCTGGCTCAAATCGTCGACGTGTCAGACCTCATCGTCAGAAAATAGTGCGTTGCTGTCATGCCCCTCGGGCCTCAAGTCACTCAAGTCACCGTTCTATTCCTGCCGTTCTGCGTCCCCAGCGAGGCCCTCGTTCAAGCATTGTCTCCCTACGGGAAGGTGCTGCACATCAGCATAGGACTTATGGGGTCACGCCCAACCATGACCTCCGGATCAAAATGAAGACGTCATCACCAGGGCCCAACTACCTCAAGGTCACCGGCTTTAGAGTGACCTGTGACTCTAAAGGTATCCAGCGAGTGTGCCATCGATATAGATACAGTGGGCACTTCCGCATGAACTGCATAGCTTCGTTTTGGGGAAAGTGAGGCTTTATGACCACGACGGGAAGGGTTGTTCACTACCGTCGTATTCCGACGCGGCCTCTAATAATTACTTACCACTACAACTAGAAACGCGCAGTCTAAGAACAACGACGTTATATCATCGACGCCAGGCCAGGCTATTTGCCAGGATGAAGTAGGGCGTATCCCGACACCACACCAGACACCACACCAAACACCAGCAGTATCTCTAGTCATCCCGGATCGGGCAGCCCCTCAAGGTGCGGATGATCCATGCAGTGGCCCACGAACGGTGGTGATTCCAAAAGAACCACAGTTCAAGCCCTCGCCAGAGGAGGCCCCCTCAGCGAACGAGTCGCAGATGGTGACGCAATATCTGATGCTTACCACCATGGATGGCCAGTCCTCTGTTAGTCCTCCTATATTGAAGATGCTTTTCCCAAGGTGACGAGGTTTCCATTAACGAGGACTTGAACAGCACTATGAGTGAGACAGCCCTGCAGATAGATGATGATAACACTCCAAGCGACATCAGCGGGAACAGTTTAGACGCGTTTGTGCCGTCTTTGCTCAAGAGCCTCGGCAACAAGTGCCACCGAATATTCAGCAGCGAGTCGGAGGCCCCAAGAAAAGACAGAAGTCCCCTGCGGAGTTCGACGCGGCCACGGAAGCCCCGCGCTTCTGGTGGGTTGCGTGGTCGTAAGAAATGAATGAGCCGGTTGCGGAGCACCCGCTCCCGCGTCTGTTAGAAATGGGCATCATCCAGTATCCAGGTTAATATTTAGTGTTTATGATGGTTACCTCATTGAATAATATTTTATTGAACGTTAAAGTTTTTCAAAGTCTGGTGAAGCAGGCCGAGGTGATTAGTGTATCCCGTGCTGCGAATTGCGATCTTTTGTGCCTGCAGTAGTAGTAAACAACTTTATTAAGGCAGCTGACGGTTTTCTAAGTGGCGAGGGCTGTCAGGCTATGCCTGGTCGCCACTCGTCAGTGCGTTTGATGGCCCGGAGCTGGGTGTCCAGGCTTGTAGTCGTGAGGATTCTCTCTCTGGCCTGATTGATAGTATGAATGTGGTCGATTTTTGAGTAGCCTGTTCGAAATCCTGCTTGTTCTTTTAGTTGATTGAATTCTAATGTTTTCTTTACTCTGTTAGCAATTACCTTTGTAAATAGCTTGTATACTACAGAGAGCAAGCTGATCGGCCTGTAATTCTTCAAGTCCCTGTCATCTGCTTTCTTATGTATTAAGATGATGCTAGCGTTCTTCCGAGACTCTGGTACTCTTCCCGTCAGGGGACACCTCGTAACACGGTGGCTAGTTTTTCTAACACAATCTGTCCTCCATCTTTCAGCAGATCTGATGTTACCTGATCCTCACCAGGAGCTTTGCCCCTTTGCATGCTCTCCAAAGCTTTTCTGACTTCTTCTATCATTACTGGTGGGGTGTAATCTGGGTTACTGCTAGTTCTTACAGTATTAAGGTCGTGGTTGTCTCGGCTACTGTACAGATCTCTGTAAAACTCCTCTGCTATTTTAACTATCCTATCCATATTGGTAGCTATTTTGCCTTCTTTGTCCCTTAGTGCATACATCCGACTTTGCCTATCCCAAGTTTCCTCTTCAATGCTTTGACAATTTCTCCGTTTTTCAAAGCGTGTTCAATTCTCTCCATGTTGTACCTTCTTACATCACACACCTTACGTCTACTAATCAACTTCGAAAGCTCTGCCAGTTCTATTTTGTCTGTTGTATTTGACACTTTCATGATTTGACGCTTCTTAATTAGGTTCTTCGTTTCCTGGGAAAGCTTGCCAGTGTCCTGTCTAACTACCCTGCCTCCAACTTCCACTGCACACTCCGTAATGATACTCGTCAGATTATCATTCATTGTATCTACGCTAAGGTTGGTTTCCTCACTAAGAGCCGAGTACCTGTTCTGCAGCGACACTCTGAATTCCTGTACTTTCCCTCTCAGTGCTAGCTGAATGATTGGCTTCTTGCGTATCAGTTTCTGTCGTTCCTTCTTCAAGTCTAGGCGAATTCGAGACCGTACCATTCAATGGTCACTGCATCGTACCTTGCCAATCACTTCCACATCCTGCACGATTCCAGGGTGTGCACTTATTATAAAGTCTATTTCGTTCTTATTTTCGCCATTAGGGCTCATTCATGTCCACTTGCGGTTTTCTCGTTTTCGGTAGAAGGTAATCAAAATCCGTAAATTATTGCGTTCTGCGAATTCTACTAGTAGCTCTCCTCTGGCGTTTCTAGTACCGATGCCATAATCTCCTACTGCCTGGTCTCCAGCCTGCTTCTTCCCTACCTTTGCATTAAAGTCGCCCATCACTATAGTATACTGTGTTTTTACCTTACTCATTGCCGATTCCACGTCTTCATAGAAGCTTTCAACTGAAGCGTCATCATGGCTAGATGTACGCGCGTAAGCCTGTACTACTTTCATCTTGTATCTTTTATTCAGTTTAATTACAATACCTACCACCCTTTCATTAATGCTATAATATTCCTCTATGTTGCCAGCTACGTTTCTGTGAGTAGGAACCCTACTCCCAGTTCTCTTCTGTCTGCCAAGCCCCTGTAGCAAAGGACGTGCCCATTTTGTAGCACCGTATAGGCCTCATCTGTCCTCCTAACCTCACTGAGCCCTATTATATCCCATTTAACACCCTCTAGCTCCTCGAATAGTACAGCTAGACTTCTCTCCCTAGATAAGGTTCTAGCGTTAAACGTTGCCAAGTTCAGGTTCCGATGGCGGCCTGTCCGGATCCAGAGATTCTTAGCACCCTCTGCTGCGTTGCAGATCTGACCGCCGCAGCTGCTGGGGACTGAGGGCCGTGAGTTATTTGACGTTAGCATGTGGGAGGTAGTGGCCAGATACTGCACCAGGGTGGCCAATCCTTCTCTGGTGAGGGAGTGCGTTCTCGGTGGTGTTTGCCGGTGAGGCCGCACACCAGGCCTCTTAGTGCAGTTCCATCAACACACGGATTTTTTTAAAATCTGGTTGGGAACTGCGTGGTACCGGGATTTGAACCACGGACCTCTTGCATGTGAGGCGGATGCTCTAACCACTACGCCATCGCAGCTGGATCATTGATGGATGGCTACCTCATTGAATATTATTTCATTAATTGTTAAGGTTTTTCGAAGTCTGGGGAAGCAGGCCGAGGTGATTAGTGTAGCCCGTGCTGCGAATTGTGATCTTTTGTGCCTGCAGTAGTAGTAAACAACTTTATTAAGGCAGCTGATGGCTTCCTAAGCGGCGAGGGCTGTCAGGCCATGCCTTGTCGCCCCTCGTCAGCGCGTTTGATGGCCCGGAGCTGGGTGTCCAGGCTTGTAGTCGTGAGGATTCTCTCCCAGGCCTCACTCTAAGGTGACTGTTCTGGCTTGGTACGGGAAGGTCCTTGCTGCATCTCCAGATTAGTGGTCCAAGATTGCGGCCTGTGTCTTGCAAAGGGTGCACGTAGATGTGAATAAGGCTGGGTATATATGTCTCATATGTACGGGGAAAGGAATGAGTTTGTTTGAAGCCGCTGCCAAGTGATTTGTTGAGCGTTGTTTAGTTGTTGGTGCAGAAGTGGTCTGGTTTGCCTTGATAGCTTCTAGTACTGCATGATGTCGTGAAAGATAATGAGTGGTTCGGTTGCTTCAATATCTTAGTCTGAAGTCTGGCCTACCGCTCGGCGTACGAGTCCTCGAGCTTGTCTGTGGGCGGCAGGAAACTAATTTCTTTTCGCAATCCGACGTTAGAGCTTTTATACGAAAATTTACCTTAGATTGCCATTTCTCTTTCACTACAACTTGTTTTACATGAGTAGGCATTATTATATTTACCCGTGCTTTATTGAAGAGTCACCATGAGTTTTTAGACGGTGTCGGTAGAATTCGGGCTCTGGATTGTACCTACTTTACTTTTCATATGAGGATACTCTGTGTGTTAGCGCCTGCAAAAGCTTGACACTCCAATGATTTTTTCGAAATTTGGATGTTTGTTTTCTAGATGGTCGTCACGTAATTCTGATTGAAGATTTTAACTGCGGGCTAAATACACAAAGTGATGTACAAGGCCATGGCTGGGGTCGGTTTCCTTGAAATTCACGTGAGCTGCGACACCTTCTCCAGCATTTTTCATTGCTGGAAGCGCACAATATTGTGCACGGGAATACTTTTGTTTGCACACGGTGCCCCGGACTATCCTCCAGCAGACTCTACCGGGCTTATATTTCACATGCTTTAGAGGCATTTGTCTCTGACTTACGTGTTTCGCCCATCCCACATTCGCCTGTGTACATCTCTGACCATCGTCAAATTGTAATAATGTTTTTCTCGTGCTGTTACCTTGCCCACAATGTCTAGAGCGTATTGTTGTGATTTGCCTGCACTTACTGGATTTATTATCCCTCTGTGGTGACGTTGAGTCGAATCCTGGACCCAAGGGATCTAGTGAGTCTGTGCGTGGCAAAGAATCATCATCAGAAAACTTAAGTGATCGCAGCCTACTTCTCGAGGTACTCGCGGGCCAAAAAGAGTTGATGAAGCGAATGGACAAATTTGACAGTTCACAGAAAGACATAACAAACACATTAGCTCAATTTCAAATCGACTAGAATCATTGGAATGCGGTTTAGAAAATCTATCAGTATGCCAAACCAAGGTTGCTGCTGTTGAGTTGCACGTAAGCACGATGAAAAGCGCCATTACTTACATAGCAGAAAAAGTAGATGATCTTGAAAATCGAAGTCGGAGGAACAACATTATCATTCATGGTGTCTCTGAACCTCAAGATGAAACACTGCCATCGCTTACTTCACGCATAACTGATGACGTCTTTAAGGGCAAGTTAGACTTAACAGTAACCGGAATCGAAAGATGCCACCGGCTTGGCTCAAAGTGGCCTAATAAAACAAGACCTGTAATCGTCAAATTAATAGATTATTGCGAAAAACTGGAAATTTTGAGGAACTATGTGAAACTTAAATACTCGGGCTTATGTGTAACTGAGGACTTTTCACAAAAGGTGCGTCAGACCAGGAAGAATCTATGGGACAGCTCAGTTGTAAACAGCGAACGAAATGAACGTGTTAAACTACTCTTCGATAAGGTGTCTGTGAATGGAAAGCTGTTCGTTTGGGACGAGGCCAAGAATGATATGGTTGCCCTTCCCAGGTACGTGCCGAAGTGACAGGAAAGCCCGCGTTCATTGAAACTGTTAATTGTGAATAGCCGTAGCATTCTGAACAAAGAGCTCGATCTTGAACACCTGATAGCACTTCATGACCCCGACGTAGTCGCACTCACAGAAACATGGCTTCATGACGGTGTCTATGACAGCGAAATTGCGCCTTCGGGGTTCAACGTGTACAGAAGGGATCGTGGTTCCAGAGGGGGCGGAGTTGCGTTGCTGGTTAAAAATAATTACAGGATAGCACGCATGCCTGATGCCCCTGGCGTTGAGGCTTTATTTTGTAAGCTTATCGATAGAAAAGAAAGCCTTGTTATTGGAGTTGTGTATAGGCCCCCTGCCTCAATCCCTGAGGTTTTAGAACAATTACAGCTGTATATTTCGTCTAAAACAAATCAAACTACCACGCTTATTTTATGTGAGACTTCAACCTTCCAGGCATCAACTGGTCTTCGTTTAACGCAAGAAGTTCTGATCCCATTAGCGATGAAGCGCTTATTGACATTGTCTGCCGTTTTGATTTAACGCAACTAGTTAGTGATTGCACTTGTGTGCAAGATAACAGTAAATCTATTCTTGATCTTGTCTTTGTGAATGGTAATATTTCCGGAAAAATTGACTGCGAAGTGGTTACAGGTATTTCAGATCACATGGCAATATTGGTTGAGCTTCACTCGCTGAAGTACAAAAATGATGTTAAATACACACGTGTGCCAGTATTTCGTTCTTCCGACGATGCATTCATCATAGATAGACTGGAGATAGCCTACGATGAACTCTGCGAAAGTGTTAATCTGTGTTTGAGTGATGTTAACGCTTTGTGGTTAAAGTATAAGAACACTGCGCATGCGTGCATACAGCTTTTTGTTCCTTTCAAGAAAAAGAAGGTACATATGTCGAAACCCTGGATTACACGAGATATAATTCACATTAGAGAAAAATTAATCGTCTTCTGAAATCACTGAAAAAGCACACGAGTATCACAACACGTTCTCTGATCCGCGATCTGTCTCGACAACTAAAAGATAGATGAAGATCGAACAACGCAGTTTTTACGATGTAAAGTTAACTCACATGATGAAGGAATCACCGTCTCATTTTTGGCATTTTATAAGGCCAAAGTCATCCAATAGAGACACGTTTGTTATAATAACGTTTGCACATCAGATGAAACAAAAAGCCAATGCATTTAACGAACACTTCGCTTCTGTTTTTACTTGTGATGACAAAACAACCGCCACTTTTAGCAAGTTTAAAGGCCTGCCTCCCATTGAAAATCTGGAAGTCACAGAAGCTGGTGTATTTGAATTATTACTGAATTTGAATGTAAGAAAATCTTGTGGCCCAGATGACTTACCAAATGCCTTTTTAAAGAGATATGCTGAATGGTCCTCAAAATTTTTGACAATTATTTTTAATGAATCGTTATCCAGAGGTGTCCTGCCTGATGATTGGAAATTCTCTAAAATTACGCCTTTATTCAAACATGAAGATAAACAGTTGGTTTGTAACTATCGCCCAATAGCTTTGACTTGCACATGCTGCAAGTTATTGGAACACATATTACATAAACACATTTCCTGCTTTTTGGAGTCGCACTCAGTACTTTCACCAGCTCAGGATGGTTTTAGGCGTGGGTTTTCCACAGTAACACAATTGGTTGAAATTGTCCATGACTTCGCACTAGCCATAAAAACCAGTCACAGATAGATGCTGTTTTTTTGACTTCGCGAAGGCCTTCGACAAAATCTCTCATTCCAGACTACTTATGAAACTTTGGGCAGTATTAAAAAACCCACAGCTTTGTCAATGGATACAAGCATACCTGGGATCTCGAAAACAGTATGTTGTTTTTAATGAACATTTCTCAAAGAAGCTGCCTGTAGATTCGGGTGTCCCCAGGGATCAGTCTTAGGACCGTTATTGTTCCTTATTTTTATAAATGACATGGTGGATGATTGTGGCGTTAAAATAACTATATGCCGACGATTGTGTTTGTATAGTGAGATATATTCAACTTCAGATCAAAATGCACTGAATTTTGAATTAGATAAAGTGATGCGTTGGTGCAGGACGTGGAAGATGGCTGTGAATTACGACAAATGCGCTGTAATGACCATAAGTAACAAGAAAAATCCTCTTTTATACATATGCAGTTGATCGTAAATCATTAAATCGTGTCAATGAGTTCAATATCTAGGTCTTATTATAACTGATAACATTCACTGGGATAGTCATATCACAGCTATTTCTGATAAGGCATTGTCTAAACTTCGTTTTTTAAGGAGGTCTCTCAAGAGGGCATCTACCATCTGTAAGCTCGCCACTTTCAAAGCATTAATCCTGCCAATTTTAGAATATGCAAATATTATTGGGACCCGTTTACACAGACGAACACACGTAAGTTGGATAGAGTTCAAAGTAAGGCTGTGCGATTTATTTTTAACAGTTACGGTCCATCATCTATAACTCAGTTACTTCGCCAAGCAGACTTAAAAAGCATTACAGTTAGAAATAAAATCGCTCGCCTTAAGTTCATGTTTAAAACTGTCAAGGGTAATTTACAGAGCCGAACGTGTGACTACATTTCTTTTCCAGCGGTTATTCTACAAGGCTACGACATCCATACTCATTAGTGCCATTTAAATGCAAGAACAATGTTTTTAAATATTCTTTTTTCCCGGAACTGTAACAGAACAGAATGAACTAGATAAAGACGTAGTAACGGTAGTTGACTGTGATACATTTCAGGCTCTCCTTCAATTGTAACCCTGATGTATTTTGTATTACGAAAGGCTTGTCTGCATGTAAATTTTGACATTTCACGTTGACATTGTCAGTTGAATTTTGTATTGTCTGAATTTGTTGTATTTGTTAAAAAACCTTGTTATATGTTTTGTACCACCCTGCTAGAGCCCCTATCATTGGGGTTAGCAGTATTGGAAATAAATAAATAAATAAATAAATAAATAAATAAATAAATTCTTAGTACTCAAAATTCAATTTTCTTTTTCAAAAAACCACGGCGTCTTGATGACTGCGTTCTCTAGGATGCGTTCTCTATACGCGTGTCATTCGCTGCGTCTGATTCATTTGATTTGGATTCGCTTTAAATGCAGTGGCGCCTGCACTGCTCAGTTGAAGGGCGTTCACTTCGTTGTCGCATTTCTAAGAGCTGGCCGATACTGCAGCGAAAATGTGCGTCGTCTTGCGCACTGAAACGCCGTCTCCCCTGATGCGAACATGGCAGCTTGAACTACGTGAATGTTTCCACTGTTTGATTGCTGACTCGTTTCTGGCGGCGACTCCATGGCGTTGTAGGCACAACTCTTGTGCCCACCCTGAGGTGCGACGTTATGCGAGGCAATCCTGTTTTGGGCAGTCACAATCACCTCTTCTAATGACCCCGCAAACAACACCTGCACAGCCACTTCCTACGCGTGATTGATCTCTCTTTTTTAGGGCGAAGCGCCTTATAGCGGCACTTGTTCGTACCTCGTAGTCGTTGTAGTATGTAACAAGTACAACATTTTGACCTCCAAGGTGGTGCCGGTGTGAAATTTCTTCTTTGCGTTGTTGAACAATAAAAATAGTGCTCAATGTACATGCCAATGGCTGCTAATGGGGAATAAGAGACAGGAACATTTGGTTTCTAATTAACGCGCACGCTGCTATCCCCATTAGCAGCTATTGGCGTGTACATTGAGCACTATGTGACAAGAAAAGGTTGCTACGTTTACTCGCTGGAAGTGGGAGTAACCTCCTTAGTTTTTTGAAAGGTTTAGCGAGCGTTCAGCCGTAGTGCCATGAGTACAATGAACTAGTATATACCATGAATGAACTCGAGGTGGTTAAAGGTGGGAAGTAGATACGAAGCGCAAGCCGTAAGAAAGTAAAAGCCTAATTCGCCTGGCTCTCATTTTTCATTAGCAGCCATTGGCATGTACATTGAGCGCTATCTGACAGGAAAAGGTTGCTACATTATACTCGCTGGGCGTTACCTCCTTGGTTTTAGAAAGGTTTAGCGAGCGTTGGGCCGCAGTGCCATGAGTACTGTAAACTAGTTAACATGAACTCGAGGAAGTTAAAGATGGGAAGTAGACCCGAAGCGCAAGCCGTAAGAAAGTGTGCGTGTGCCACCTCTCGTTTAGTCCTTATAATGTCCGCTGGATGGCGGTGCTTCTATATAGGGAATATATTGTTACGCACAAGGAGGACCAGGACACATACGGAACAAGGGGCTGTTTATTTTGGTCACGAAGTGAAGCGCTGGAGCGGCCAACAGGTTGATGATCGCAGTGTCGTCGTGTTCCTTCTTTTCCCAGCTTGGGGCAGCCAGCATGTTCACCATCTTCGTTTTCTTCCCAGGCATGCGCAACATTCCTCCCCTTGCAGACGAAGCCCGCCGGGCGAGGTAATTGATTCACCTTGGTGTGTACGACTTCAGTCGAGCGACATGAACTGCTTGGGCTTCAGCGGCTCTTCTACCAATTCTCGTGAGGCGAGCTATTATGTACGGGACTTCCGTGATTTCGTTGAGAACAACAAACAGTCCATCATATGTGGCCAAGAACTTTTGGCATAACCCGCGTCTTCGTACCGGAGTCCAGGGCCACACTAAGTCTCCTGGATGGAAAGTTACAGACTGGTGGCGGACGTCGTAACGTGCCTTTAATTTTTTCTGTGATGCCAAAGTGCGTAGACAAGCAATACGAGGCACCTCCTCTGCAAGGCAGAGGATTTCGGCGACTGAGAGGTTCTCGTGCGCCGAGAATGGTAAAACTGTGTCGAGTGTGTGCCGTGGTGGTCGTGCGTACACCAAGAAAAGAGGCTATAGACTGTCGTCTCGTGCTTAGCGGCGTTGAACGCATACGTTATGAATGGTAGCACGTCATCCCAGTTTTTGTGGTCGGGTGCCACATATATAGCATGTTTACAATGGTGCGGTTGGTGCGCTCCGTGAGCCGATTTGTTTGCGGATGGTATGGCGACGAGTGGCGAAGGCTGGACTCACTCAATTGAAGCAGCTCTTCTACTATATCTGCCATAAATTGTCGTCCACGATCACTGATGATCACGTGAGGTGGGCCATGTCAGAGGATAACGTGCTGCAGCAAGAACACAGAGACGTCGCTGGCAGTTGCGTTTGGATAGTCGCCGTCTGGCAGTAGCGCGTGATGTAATCGACGCACACGACGCACACAATTATCGAGTGATTGCCCACAAGGTCCCAAAAGGGCCCACAAGGTCAATGCCCACTTGTTGGAAAGGTGTGCTTGGAGTGGCAAGGGCTGTAGAAGACCAGCCGGAGTAGTAGATGGGCGTTTGTGGCGTTGACATTGCGTGCAGCTTGCCACATGCACCTCGACTGACTGTCGCATTCCCGGCCAATAAAAGCGTTCCTTGGCACGGTAAAGGTTCCGCGCAGAAACTAAATGTCCGGCTGAAGGACCGTCGTGCGTAGCACTTAAAATCGCTGTCCGAAGGCTTTCCGGCACTACCGGGAGGAAACGTGTGGCAGTGTTGGAATAGTTCTTCTCATACAGGAGTCCGTTGCGTACACAGAAATGGCACGACGTAGGAGTCGTGCAGAGCGATGATAGCTTGGTGTCCTTTCGCTGTTCGTCTTTGAAAGTACTGAGGTAGGGAAACATTAGTGACACAGAAGCTACAAGGTGGTCGAGGTCATCGGCGTCACACTCTGTAGTGTTCGGTGGCATGAGCGAAATGCAATCTGCATAGGCGTGTCGCCGACCACTTTTGTGCGACACTAAGAAGTTATACTCTTGCAGCCAAAGTGCCCAGCGCGCTAGAAGGCCGTAAGGGTCCCGAAGGTTCACGTGCTAACATAATGAGTAGTGGTCAGTGACGACTCTAAAAGAGCGTTCATATAGGTAAGACTGAAACCGCTGAATCGCAAATACTACCGCGAGGCATCCTTGTTCTGTGACAGTGTAATTCCGCTCGGGCTTACTCAAGGAGCAACTAGCGTATGCGATCAAGTGCTCGCGGTTACCATAACGTTGAACTAGGACGGTACCAATTCATATGCCGCTGGCATCCGTGTGAAGCTCTGTTGGAGCTAATGGGTTGAAGTGTTGAAGAACAGGCCGCGACGGAGGAGGAACTTCAATTGACGAAAAGAGGAGTCGCACTCTGGAGTCCACTCGAAGAAATAGTCTTCCGTAGCAAACATGTCAGCGGATACGCGACATCAGCAAATTTGATGAATTTGATGAAATTTGAGCGACAATATGGTGAAAAGATGCTAGATCGTGGTACTTGGAGTGTTGAATAGATGGACGAACGGACACACAGACAAGATGCATGGATGGACGCATGAACGGACGCTGGGGCGGATGCATGGACGAACGCAGGGACGAACACACGAAGAGACGCACGCACGGACGGGCGGATGGACGCATGGATGGTCACACAGAGGGGCGCATTGACGGACGGAAGCAAGAATGAATGGACGGGCGAATGCTCTGCCACACTCTCCATCATTCACTTCGTGGATATGCTGTCAATTTTGGCACATTTCGAAGCGATGTCATGTTCGGCCATGCAGACAAACTGCGATATATTACCACCTATGCTTAGAGGTTTGCGTTGCGTTCCTCCACAATCTTCTAATTCTCTGCACGTCCCTCCATCCACCGAAGAGATAAAGGCAGCGCTAACACCTATGAAACGAAGGACGGCCCCTGGGCCAGAAGGTTTTCCAGTTGAACATTACTTGTCATTTTGGGATGAGCTTAGTACTGCCTTAACCACGGTTGTCCGGCGATGTTTTGCGAATGGTGTCTTTCCATCAAGTTTTCGAGATGACCGCATTGTACTAATCTCAAAAGCTGACGCTTCTTATGTTATTCCTGAATATATCAGACCTATCACGCTTTTTAACGTTAACTGTAAGATATTCACGACGGTGATCGTTCAACGTTTAAGGGCTCTGTTAAGCACCCTGGTCGACATCACCAGCTTCATCAGTGCGTGCACGAGAAATATACAGCTTGTCTACCACACGGATCACCGCGTGGTCTCCCTGTGTCTTTAGACCAAGAGAAAGCATCTGACCGACTAGACCAAACGTTTATCTTTAACGTGGTCACAGCGGTTAGTTTTTCCTGGTCCGTTTGTGGAATTAATAAGAAATACCTACTCTGGTTTAAAACTTGGCAGATTCCGCGTACCCGGGAAATGACATTATGCGAAAGCATGTGGAGGAAAGATGACCATGATGCAATTTTTAAATGCGAAGCATTTTTTAGCGAACTTAGTGACTTTGAACGCATCTATCTATCTATCTATCTATCTATCTATCTATCTATCTATCTATCTATCTATCTATCTATCTATCTATTTATCTATCTATTCATCAATCCATCCATCCATCCATCCATCTATTCATCCATCCATCCATCCATCCATCCATCCGTTCATCCGTCTGTTCGTTTATCTGTCCATAGTCCATCCATTCATCCATCCATCCATCTATAATTAGTATTAGCAACGAGAAGCTGATATGAAACGCCGATGTTCGCGAGGATGCTGGCCTTGGAGACTGCTACATAAAGCAACTTCAGTGCGTGGCACTTAACCGCAATTTATGTTAACCTGACGTGATGGCTGTATCAAAGGTGCACATATGTAGTGTTTGCGAAATTTGATAGGCAGCAGTGCAACCACTATTGAAGTTTCATGAAGTTTACCATCAACTTGAAAAGTAGTTCTGAGACCTGATGTAGCTCTGTGTGTAGAATTCTTCATTACCACGCAGAATGCTTTGGTTTGATTTCTGCTGGAACACTGACATTTATTCGATGCTTTTGTTGGGTTGACGCTACCGATGTCGGGTATTAACGCTCACGCGTTAATATTGCCATGTGTGTTCTCTTCATTCCTGGGTAGCTACTAAGTGTCAGTCACCTGTGGCAAATACCCGCATACCAGTGGTACATACCCGCGAGGGGATTGCGACATTATTTGTCTTGAGCTGCACGTCATATTCGTCAAGCCATCTTACCATCTCACAGTAATTTTAGTTCACGCCAAGATAAGGGGTGACCACGAGAGCACCCAAACGTAAGCAACTATAGATAAATCGGTCAAAGTCGCTGAACTTCGCTAACAAATGCTTGCATTTGAAAACACATTAGTTATAGATGGTTCGGAGAGGTCTGCCTTTTTTCTTGCACGTGAGGTCAGTCAAGGATCTCCATTGCCTTCTGTGCTGTTTGTCCTCAGCCTTGAGCAATTTTTGCATGCTTTATAATAGGATTCTCTTGCCCGGGGTCTTGCACTTCCGGGCAGCAGTGCCATGAAAGACACAGTTTTTACTGGCGGCATAAACCTGTATCTTCTAGATGAAGATAGTCTTTCACATAACTAACGTGGTTGCTTGGGCAAGTTGGTACGACATGATTCACATAAAAAACAGCGCCTATAACGAGGTACGAGAGAAACGAGGAGACAGACAGTGGCACTGACATACAACAACGTTTTTGCTAGAACCGCACAATATTACTTGGGCAGTATCTGAAAAAAAAGAGAAAATTACAAAACAAAGAAAACAGAATCCACCTAACACCACGTAGTCATCGCCACAACGCACCATGAACAGCACGTGTGCTAACGTTTCCAAGGAAATCTATTTCTTTTTGTGATGACGCAATCGAAGGCCTGCTGACACATGCACTGCCCAGCCTTTCTATTTCTGCAGCCTCATCAATTCACGTATCAACTTGTCCCGATGACGCCTAATGACGGTACAAAGCTGAAAATCGGGGACACAACCGCAGTCTCGGCAATGAATGCCGAGGTGGCCCGAAACTGTAAAGGAGACGTTGTGAGCGTGCTCTTTCAGCCGCTCATTTTCAACACCTGCCTGTTTTGCCGATGTACCACTTGCCGCAGGACAGGGGTAAAGAGTACACCACCCTTCAATGCATGGAACGTACTTCTTCCATGCTTGATTTCGCAGCTTCGCTCACCCCTAGAACCAGGATTCACGGCCCTGCACAACCTAGCCAGTTTTTCTGGGGCCCAAGTATATATTGTGCGGTTCTAGCAAATAAATCTTGTTGTGAGTTAGTGCCGCTGTCTGTCTCCTTCTTTCTTGTCCCTCGTTATTGGCGCTGTTTTTTATGTGAATCTTTCACATAACCTGTGTTTATTCATTTAGTAAGGTGACATGTCAGGTGCCACGCAAAATTTCTCCAAATTTCGCTATTTGTTCATCGGCTGTCCAAACTCCAGGCTTAGCTCCGCTTTTCTTCTCCAGCCGGCTGCGTCTCTTCGCATTTCAGAAATTCTATGCAACCGCTATGAAATTTGTAACTCCATTTGCTCAAACGCCCTCGACGAAGTAAAACAAAAAATTTGAGAACGCTATTTCGACTTCCCGCTCTTGAGCGGAGGTAATTTGTGCAGATTGTGTTCTGCGGTCACATTTGGTACCTTTCTCGCGTAGAGCAACCGCCTTTACGCATCATGAGATAACTGCACTCTGTTTTGTGTTCCTTCTTTTGGTCCAGTGGCACTGAGTTGGTGTCTCGTGTGGCGTTAGAAGAGGAGCGTTCCCCAGGAGGCTTATCTTTTTCTTCAATGTCAATGCAGTGCCGGCTACTGGCTCTGCGTTTCCTGTTGCGCCTCGTACAAGAAGCGGAATTTCCCGCGCGATCTCTGGCATATTATTTTCTAGGCACTCACTTTCGGTATTTAGTGTCTAACGTGCACCGGGATTCACAATACACTTCCTTCGTTTTATGCAACAGCTGTCGAATTTTTTCGTCATATCCAGTTGACCTGTCTTTGGGTAGATGTGTTAAACAATCCTGTCGTTGACACAACAGCCGCGTTGTTGCTCCCGTCAGTTCTTGCCGCACGCCAAACCTGCTCTAGTTGTGTGTCTTGGAGCACGCTGACGGCATCATTTCTGCCTGGCCACCTTCGGGACTTCATGTGGCGGCTTAGGTGGGGTGTTCTTCCTACTCTTGATTGCCTCTAAAGGTGGAGAATGGTCCAGTTAGCAACATGCCCGGACTGCTCTCTATGGGAAACAAATAAGCATGTATTCAGACAATGCGTCGTTGCTCGTGTTTTCTAGAAGGCCGTGCATGGCAGATTCCGTGGCCTCAGAATAAATCGTTTTGTTTTTTCTGGGCGCTGTTCTCAAGGGCGCTTCACGCGCCTTCTCGTTCTTGCTGGGGCCTACTGTCTTCAGCTCAATTGCTGTGAGGCGGTTGCAGCACGTCGTCGCCGTCGCGCTCTTTTTTCAATTTTGAAGCGACTGTACAAAGAGCTACTATATGTTTACTTGGAGGAACTCTTGTTTCTCGGTGAGGAGGAATTCCTTTGACACAGCTCCTGCCCTTTTGTTTTCGTCTGAGAGAGGCGTAGAAACCTTGTTTTCAGGCCTGCCTAGTTTTAGTTGGTTGAGGTTTCTTTAGTACACGTGCTTATACACCTTGTAAATACCATGTAAATTCTTAACATACATTTACGTATCATTTGTGCGTTCTTTGTTTACAATGTAATTTACATATGTAAACATATCGTTTTGTAACAATTTTTTGTGTGTGTGGATGTTGCGTTCCGTCGCGATATGCTGTTAGATTGCAATTGATGTCCACTGTGCGTGAGAATAACTTTCTCTAAACACACGCTATGTTTAGCTGAATTTTGGTCGATACCCCTCATCAAGAGTGAGTATCACAGGGTTGCTTTCAGTTCTCCCATAGTAGAGTATCTGGTACTCTAAATTGTTATGCACTTTTTCTAAACACATACACGGCCTCATCGAGTTTGAGGCGTTAGGGGCGGCTTAAGCTTTTGCGTTGTAAAGTACCTCATACTCTAATTTGTTATCAACATTTTCTAAACATATGGCGCTTCGTATATAGTAGGTCCCTTAGTGATTGTGCGGGACAAGTTTATACGCTTCTATAGCGCTGTATCAAGTAAATCATTCAACAGTTTTTTTTTTATTTTTGAACACTCAAAGTTTGAAACTTCTTTACTTAGGGATGGTGCACAGCTCTCCCAAAGCTGAGTACGAAGTACTCCGAATCGTCCAACACTCTTTCTAGACACGCATTTTCGTAATGCACTAGACAGCTCGCTGCCCTCCAATCGTTGAATACGAAGTACTCAACATTTTTAGACACTTTTTCTAAACACACTGCCATTACGCCTGCACACAGCGTCTTCCTCCGAAATAGTTTCAAGACATCGCATGGTTTGGTAGTAGAATGCATTTCTGCCACGCAGAATGCTTTGATTCAATTTCTATTTGGTCTCAGATTTTGATTTGTATTTGTTTCATCAACGTAGCTGCTACTGTTTTTTTTCCTACAGCTCTGGCATTTAAATCCACCATGTGTTTTCTCGCTTTTCCTGAGTTCATACAAAATCTCTCTAAACGGGGAAGCATGCCCACACTCCGCCACCCATGGTACGCAAATATGAGTCACAGGTTTCTGAAGCAAAGGGTTTCATTACGTGCACGACAGGACCGTAAGGATGTTCATATCATAATCGCTTAGTGATATTTGCTTATAATCTCATTCTTCCATACTGATTTTGGTCTATACCTAGTTTAGGAAGTGAAATCGAGAGCACCCACACGCAATCAGATGGACAGACCGACCAAGGAGGTTCAAAAAATGGCTTGAGTGGAAGCTCCCGCAATGCTTTGCCAGCAACCGTTACGCCAGGTTTTGGTCTCCAAATATCACAGAAATATGCTATTTTCAGGAGTTGCACATTCAGACATCAAGTGGCTTTGATTTGTTAGTGTGACAGCTACGCCATACATAAATTAATCGCGTCTGTGGGTTGTTTTGTCAGAAACAACCCACAGAGACGAGTATTGTTGATTTAATCTCCAACAAAATTTGCCATAAATTCAGGGCTTACTAAAGAAAACTAGTAACCGAAGAACGCATTTTGAGCACTATCTGATCAGAAAAGTTACCGCGTTAAACTAGTTTGACATGCGAAAAAAAACGCTCCCTCTCGATCGCCGATCATCACCAGCTCATCATGCCCCTAGTAGTATGGCTGCCGCAGCCGCCATCTCACGTTGGGTACGGCTTCAATCGTGGGTGATTATTTCCACTCCAGCAATTTTTCGAAACCTTCTTAAGACAGACAGTCAGACAGATTGACAGACAGACGGACGGACGGATCGACGGAGAGACACAGATAGAGAGATACATGGATGGATGGATGGATGGATGGATGGATGGATGGATGGATGGATGGATGGATGGATGGATGGATGGATGGATGGATGGATGGATGGATGGATGGATGGATGGATGGATGGATGGGTGGGTGGGTGGGTGGGTGGGACGGACGGAAGGACGGACGGACGGACCGAGGGCCGGACAGATGTACCGACAAATGAACGCACAGATAACGGGACGATGGACGGGCAGATGAACGAATAGACGGACAGGTGGATGAACGGAGAGATGAACGGGAAGATGGGTGGCCAAAAAGACGGACAGATGGACCCGCAGATTAACGGGAAAATGGACGGGCAGAAGGACGGAAAGATGAATGGGACATATGGACGGACATATGGCAAATAGATAGATAGAAACTTTTATAGTTTGAAGGTATATGAGCTAGAGCTTGCTGGTACGGCTTCATCTTCGCCAAACAGCGCCAAAATTATGAGACAGAAAGAAACACGCAGAAAAGAGTGCTAGCAAACTCTTCCTATTCAGTAAAAGCGTGCTTTATAGGTATATGAAGGTACCCAACGTTTACCTTCATGCCTAAATATGAACGTTGTTCAAAGCTATTGGATTTATTCCTTCGCGAGCACACTTGTTTATCGAAATACGTGAAAGCACCATCTTTTACGAAAGCACCATTTTAAATCGGTCCTACTTTTTTTTCGCTCTAACTATCATATTCAATGCCTCCTACATATTTAGGTAGACCCGGAAACCCCCTGCCTCCTCTCAACTCTTTTTTCTGTTTCGCTTCATGTAATGTCATGCACCGAAGTGCAGCCAGTTTTATATAGTGGGGTCACACCGAATATAAGTTCAAAATTGAAGTTATGTCAGCTCGCATTTGCCTCACCGCCTCTACGCAAGGTATGCGAAGCTTGCTGCACGTAAAAACACTCCAGCCTGTCTCGGATACTGTTTCACTCTTCAGGGTTTCTCTGCGAATCTTTTTCTGTACTCACTTTCGTTTTTCGACCAAGCGTGAAATGCAATCACGATGCAAGCCCGACGGCTCACAGCTACTGCGACCTTCGGGTATGTCTTTGACACCTCACGAAAGTGGCTGTGTCTTCCATCTTATTTCTTTTGCATGGGCTGCTACTAGCACAGACTGCATGTAGTGTTTCCACAGTGGGGCTTCCTCTACACGTCTCTTCTAACGTTCACGTGTGCGGGCGAAATTACAATGGAACACCAATGAATTACAAGGGAAGACCAAAAAGAGAACGTAGTGGTTTTTGTGAAGGCTGCACAGAATAAAGTAAACTTCAATGCATAAAAAGCAAGATGGAGTGCCACATCCATTCATTGTCCTTGTTTATCGAGCAGATGAATTAAAACGGATCCAGTGGAACAAAATTTTGAAGGTAAATTCAGGCTGGTCTAAGAATATATGTTCTAGCATGTACTTCTAAATTCTGGTTGACAAACACGAACTTCCGTTCTTTCAGCATACTTTTTTTAGAATTTCGTGCTTTCGGTTCCCAATCATTTCCTATTGTTCATCACCAACTGCTTCTAAACAGCATGTCGTATAGAAAGGGCAAGCTACTGAGATATTTTCGGTTGATGTTTATTCACAATTATTGCAATCTTGTCGTTTAAATACTCCTAAAGATACGATGAACAGCCTTGGAGGAACTCTATCATCCAGTCGGACCTCTCTCATGATCGAATCTTTTCAGTTTTCTTGGGACAAGAGCAGGGTTTCTCAAATAGAGTAGCTATAAAAATGCAATGAGCCATTTTTTTTTTACAAAATACCTCTCAAGGAGAACACCAGACTACGTAATTATTCAACTTTCAGCACGACTTCAAGCGGTGCGCCGAGAAATACTATCACTTATACCACCTGCTCCCGATCTGCATGCCCACTACACATCACAATTTTATTGACCAAACGTTGCCAAACCCGAGCAGTAGTCGTTAAAGAGACAGTGGCAGTGTAGGAGACTCACAAAACTGTCCAATGTCTCGAGTGAAACTGCGTGCCGTTGAAACCGTCCCACAGCTTGACTATATTCAACGAATTATTTGGGCACTGCACTCGACACACCCATTTACAGTGCCACAAAAATCGTTATGTTAGTGTAATGAAAACTATGAGGAGCACATATGACGCAGTGTATTAGAACAAGCGGAAATTTTCAATAGCTTTTATTCATGTAACATCCTATACCCCTTTACTTTGGCCCAACAGCGCTTGAGCGACTGAATAGGCTGAAAGTGCTGTGCACATCCAGTTGTAGGAGCCCCACTAGTGAGTGAGTGAGTGAGAGAGTGAGTGCATGCGTGTGCGATGACGACACATGCCTAAGTGTCATGCTTTAGTAGCACTCATACTTTGTGTACACTACACTCAATGTACTGGGACCAAATACGCACAAAGGAAAATACAAGAAAACTCCGGACTATTATTCGAGTATTTTATAAGTAAGGAGGTGGAATGCAAGGCTGCGCGCATGTATAAATATTTATTGTCTTAACACACCTATGCGCCTCACTCTTCGAACAGCATGTGCACAAAAGAGTCCCGAAATGGCAGCACACACAAGGTACACGGAAATTTCACTCCCCATATTTTCAATGAAACTCATTCTAAACGGTCCCATTTACAGTTTCGTCACCCGGAACGTTTTTAGATTGTTACACATCCAGTTCTCTTCACCGGCATTCCGCTAGCCACATTTAATAAACAGCGCTTCGCAGCAAGAGAGATTAAATTTCCGCTAAAGATAGATATAACTTCGATGGTTCTTTTTACAAAGGCAATGTAGCCTCTGAGGTGGGACTCATGTGACTTTTCCGCTGCGTACGCGGCCACATCCCGACAAAACTCAATAACTCAAGCCTCTGTGCCATTCACTTAACACTAATGCTTCTCTCATGCAGCCACTATTACGTTAACAGTGTTAGTGCCAATCTAAAAAAGCCTAGCACCAGGCAGTCTATCAATTGTCACTAGTACACTAATAATTGACCGAAAGCAGCAAAGCAAGGACAATAAGAACACGGCTCCTCGACCTCCACAAGCGGCGATTATATACATAAAGCACGAAGGCTGAAAAATTCGTAAATATGATGAGCATTAAAATTAACAAGCTTAGTCTACACGAATGACAGCGTTTATTTAACCCATGGCAACCAGCGGAACATCCGAGAAGAGGAGCTGCAGGTATTGACAGAAAACATTTTTGTTTATGTATGTTGAGGCTGATATTAGGCGTAGCCTGTTCCTATATATTTTTTTCATTGATTATTTATGCGCTAATAAACAATTCATTTTCCTTATTAGGACGTGGAACGTCATTGTGGAAATCTCGAAAAGAGCCGAGAGAAACGATCTACGAACTTTTTGCCACTCGATCAGTTGAATTGGTCTTTATTCTCGACCTAATCTGCCTTTCCGAGGCTCAGCGCAGCTGACTTATAAATGTTGTCAGGTAGTATGGGTCTCTCGTATCACGTTTAGGCATTAAAGAAGCAAGAGCTCGGATCGTGTGCTTGGCTTCGGGGCTGCAAGAGATGACATGTCGCATTAGCGGAAAAGTAAAAAGGGCTTTTAATGCTGTGCTTCCTTCTGGAAGCGAACATGAGAAACATTAGTTCTTTTTTTCTTTCTTTGTGTGTTTTTGTGCTTGTTATTTTTATGCTTCTTTGACTATTAAGAGGCTAACACCCTGTTGTGCTGCAGAGAACGATGTACGAATGTGGGCCTAATGAACCAGGCTGTTTGCTTTGTTGTTATTTCTTCGTGTGTTTCACTTTTTACGAGATTGATGAGTTTCATTAAAAAGGTTATTGCCTAAAAATTACGTTGCACAATGAATTACCTGGGCACGTGGCAATACGCCGGTTCTTAAATTGTTGTGTATAGGTCGTCTATTGCGAATACAGGCTTTTTTATTCATTTTATACTTTAATTTCAAGAAGGCTTCTCACGGATGGCAAGGGTTCTTTCTATGATTTCAGTATCTTAAACAAGCGTTCCAGTAATTACGACCATTTTGATGGCGTGCGTCACGACGTGGTCGAGTCAGGGAGTGATTCAATCGGAGTTTGTCATTACTCATGTCAGATACGTCTGGCACGGGTTGAGGCAGTTTCTTTCTTTATATTCTGATTGAGGAGTGTGACTTCTCCAAAAGTCTTTTATTTAGCACTTCCTTTTATTCATGAGAGCTTTTTCGGAGAATTGGGTTCTATTGAATTTTGATCAGAGTGAGAGAAATTTTGTACGACTGCTTGCTAGCCGAGGCTGCACTTTGTTTTATACGAAATTTTTCGTAGTCGTGAAAAGTATCTCTGACGCATCGCTCATTTTGTTGTGAACTCGAGGAACAGGAGCATAATGGTGCGTCTACGTATCCTAACCGTCAGTGAGCATGCAGTCGATTCGAAGAAATTTTGCATAGACGCACTAATAAATAGACGGAAACTCAATGTGATATCCCGGACTGGCATGGAACGCTATACCTATGCGCAGCGGTGAGTGCACGGTGTTTCGCTAAAACTGTAAATAGAACCTGCAAAGCTGTAACTTCATAGCAAAGCAAAAGACGTAGTGATCTTCAGTCTTTTTGAAGAGCAAAGTCACCATTTGAGTAACTTACCACGCAACTAAAAAACTAAACTGAAACAGTAAAAAAATATGACTTCAATGTAAGCATTTGACAGAAGTTTGTCTGGTTGGGTATGAAACTGAAACGGTAGCAGAAAGCATACGCGAGATATGTGGGGTCTCAGGAGTGACCTGCCACAAATCTCAGTCCGTTCGTGCTCCTTTATATCGGAGGGCGAATGCAGCAGGCAAGCAGCAACAACGCTGGTGTTCGAAATGAGGCCGGATTCCTGACAAACCAACGTAAATTATGGCATCTGTATTATGGCAGATGTGAGTGGGTTAAAGTTTTCATTGTAATTAGATAGGGTTTATGAGCACGTGTCAAAAACGAATGGGCCACGCTTAGTCATTTGTGGCGCGTCTGTGCATGATTTTAGCCCGTTCACTACGCTTCGGAGTGTGCAGTTTTCAACAAGCATTTTTTGTTCTAGGAAGGCACTTGGTTGTTTTGTTTTCAGAACGGCGTTAAGATAAATGATTGGCTGCGCAAAAGAAATTGATGGTTGTAAGGGGGGAAAATAGTGATATAGAAACGCCTACACACAACACTTCAGTTCGTCATTCACTTTCGAACGGTGCGAACTAAAAATTCCAGCAAATTCTGGTTATTGTGAGGATATACTTCTGGAGAAAAAGTCAAGCATTAAGAGTAGGATTAATGTTTTTTTTAGGCTAAATATTCTAGTAATGCGCGTATCATACGCATGCGAGCCATACGGAGTGCAGTGGCTTGTTACGGGCTCCACGCGACGTCAGGCTGACACATCTTTCATTGTGGTTTAGACTTATCGAAAGAAAATGCAGTCATAATGTGCATGTCATATGTATTAGTTGTCGGCATATTCGAGCAACGCTTGATTGTAGCTTTTGAAGGCCTTGTTTATTTTGTGTAAAAGCCTAT
>NW_023613395.1:0-52283 GCF_013339725.1 Rhipicephalus microplus
CTGTTCCTGGAATACTACTCAGAGAGACATAAAAAAACATGAAGGCGAAACTGAAATAAACCGGAAAAGGCTGCTCAGTATTAAGCGCGGAAACGGTAGCAGGAAGCATACGCGAGATATGTGGGGTCTCAGGAGTGACCTGCCACAAATCTCAGTCCGTTCGTGCTCCTAGCTTTTACATCGGAGGGCGAATGCAGCAGGCAAGCAGCAACAATGCTGGTGTTCGAAATAAGGCCGGATTCCTGACAAACCAACGTAAATTATGGCATCTGTATTATGGCGGACGTGAGTGCGTTAAAGTTTTCATTGTAATTAGATAGGGTTTATGACCACGTGTCAAGAACGAATGGGCCAAGCTCAGTCATTTGTGGCGCTTCTATGCATGTTTCAGCCCCATCACTACGCTTCGAAGTGTGCAGTTTTCAACAAGCATTTTTTGTTCTAGGAAGGCACTTGGTTGTTTTGTTTTCAGAACGGCGCTAAGATAAATGATTGGCTGCACAAAAGAAATTGATGGTTGTAAGGGGGGGGAAAGAGTGATATAGAAACGTCAACACACAACACTTTAGTTCGTCATTCACTTTTGAATGGTGCGAACTAAAAATTCCAGCAAATTCTGGTTATTGTGAGGACTACTTCTAGAGAAAAAGTCAAGATTTAGAGTAGGATTGATGTTTTTTTTTTTTTGCTAAATATTCTAACAATGCGGGTATCATAGGCATGCGAGCCATACGGAGTGCAGTGGCTTGTTACGGGATCCGCGCGACGTAAAGCCGACACATGTTTCATTGTGGTTTAGGCTTATCAAAACAAATTGCAGTCATAATGTGCATGTCATATGTAATAGTTGTCGGCATATTCGAGCAACGCTTGATTGTACCTTGTGAAGGCCTTGTTTATTTTGTGTAAAAGCCGATCGCGAACACGGCGACAATAGAGTAGGAAATTTTGAGAAGTGTTTTCGCTCATTTCCCAACTATCACTCGCAGCAGTTAAGTCACCCTCTATTACCAAGCTATCGAGACGAATACGAGAGAGCCCAAACTTAGTCTGCTGATAGATAAACAGATAGACAGATAGATAGATAGATAGATAGATAGATAGATAGATAGATAGATAGATAGATAGATAGATAGATAGATAGATAGATAGATAGATAGATAGATAGATAGATTGCGCTCCTAGAAAGACTCGCGATAAATGAAAAAAAAACGTTTGTCCAACCTAATGCTCGGTTCCTGTGATACCGCATTTGACTGTCTTGCGGCTGCTTAAACACGCACAGGCGTGTTTCCTCCTACAAGCTCCGCGAATGAACCTGGCTTTAAACGTTCGTTTTTTGTCGTTTTTTTATGTGAACCAGTTTTTAGTGAGTTTCGGTGACTTTTAGCGTATCTATCTGGCTATCTAGCCGCTTACGTTTGGGTGCTCTCTTGGCATCCCCTCAACTTGGCGTGAACTAAAATTAGCTGGGAGGGTAAGATGTTTTCACGATAATGACGTGCTGACAGTCCAACCGCATCAGAAAACGCTGGTCAGCTTGTAAAATTGCGATGCGCAGTGACTGGTCAGTTGAGTACGAGTGTGTCTGTATTGCTTACTCGAGTAGATTGCAATTGTCCTCCTCATAACAGGTAAATGGTACTGAACGACCTAACGGAGTGCGATGTTAACGTGAACTGTGTAAGACAGGACACTACAGCGAAGCAATACTGATGATGGAGCCAGAGTATTTGTATCAAAGTTCCAGTGGTAGCGCTAACGCCACGCAGCGCGCAATGGAGAAACAGCATGGCCTGGCAAGAGAGCCGCGAATGACTAACGCTGCGTTGCTTGTTGAGCAGGGCGGTTCCAATGTCGCGCTCTCGCTGCAGACGGTACTATGGAGGACAGCGAGTGGCTTGGTCGATTCAATGTAATTCCTCCTACAGGAAAACAAAAAGGAGATGAGCCACTGGCCAATGTGCAGCGTCAGGTGAAAGAGGATTGCACGTCAAAGTGGCTGACGGACAGTTACTCTATCATGGGGAGTAATTAGACGGGGAACAGCGCTTCCAGTGAGTAGTTGAAAAGTCGCGTGGAAGCAAAGTGTTTCCCCATTACAATTCTTGCGGTGGCAACTTCTCAGAAACGAAAACGAGAAAGCGCGTTAAAAAGTGGCTAGCATTAGGGTTCATCGGTGAAGCAAGTTCTTTCTGAATTTTGTGTATTTTTCACCCAAAGGAAAAGTCGTCCGAACAGGACCTTCACGTGCGTGACCCAAGTGCGAAGTGGAGCCATAACCTCTGTGGAGAATCCTGCTACAAGATTTTCTGAGGTTAATTTTGTTTTGAGTTATTGATCTTAAGTATTCATAGATTTTTTTATGTGATCACTGCAACGAGGAGTTATTCTAGTAACTAGTTCTGTGAGTTTATTTTTGTGTTTAAGAACTGCGTGTTACCGACGGGTGGTTACGTTGTGTCCCCGGTTGCCAGCACCAGACCCCAGCAAATCGTTTTGTTTTGCTACGAACACATCGAAAACGGCAATTTGAGCTTGCCTCTCCAAAACGATAGGTGAACATGAACGACTCGTCACATCCCTCAATAGGAGGCTGAGCCAGTCGCAACGAAGGGCGTCCACGGTCGAATGAAAGCCGAATGCGACACTAAAATTGTTCGTGTCAAATGCGCGCTAAAAAAGCCTGCTGATGCTCTTTCGCGTGTCGAATCATCATCGGGCTGTATTGTTGTAACGATTTAGTAGCAATATCATGTTTTGGCTGTGTCGCAGGTTTGCGTTGTTGTTGTTGTTGTTGTTGTTGTTGTGGCCGTCGTCGTCGTTGTCGTTGAGGTTGTTGTTTGTTGTTGCTGTTGTTGTTGTTGTTGTTGTTGTTGTTGTTGTTGTTGTTGTTGTTGTTGTTGTTGTTGTTGTGTGTTGTTGTTGTTGTTGTGTTGTTGTTGTTGTTGTTGTTGTTGTTGTTGTTGTTGTTGTTGTTGAACCAGTGAAGTATTTTCCGTGAAAGGAATGACCGTGCAGGAGTTTGCGTCGCACGTTCAGGTGAGTGCTGTGCGTGATGTTAATTTATTCAAAGAGACTATAGTTTCTGCATGCTGGTAAAAGATTCTCTTTATCGTATCGAGCATTTTGTTGTTGATAATGTTCTGGTATTTGCAATATGAACCTGTTCCAAAGTCATAGAACTATATTTAGGTGTATCAGATGAGTCTGTAGCAATAGGTTTGTGAATGAAATATATAGGGTAGCATATATGAGTTGGGTTCATTATAATCATTTTCTTGGAGCTTGATGCGATCCTTTAAACTAAGATATACATAGCGCTCGGCCCGTCGCTCCCTTTCAGTGTGTTATGCAAATCCTGCAGGGTGCATGGAGTATAATTCACGTGTTGTAACAATGACAGTGCGGTGTGGTGAGTTTAGGAGAATACGACGCAGGACTCTGCATGGTACGCGTGCTCTTTCTGATGCTATTGTGAACTTATTAAACCGATTATTTCATACAGAGTTGCTCTCTATTGTTGTGCATTGCGAGATAGTATTCTTTCGGGGGACCATTTTGCGTAATATATACATATGTTTCCGTGTATATTTTGCAGTAGGACTCAAAAGTTCTGGCTTTGATATTGAGGTGAAAATCAGTTAAATAATGTGCGCGCACCGAGAGTGAGTTACTTAGTTTGAGTGATTTTCTTTGTTGTAACGCGTCACTGAACACCGAGTGTCCAGTAACACTCTTGAGGGTAAGGAGTTATAAGGTATGCCCACCGGGGGCTCGGCCTTGGACTCAGGCAGACGGCTGAGTGCTGCAATAAGTCGTCTCTATATTGGACTACGGCTCTTACATCACGCAGCCACCGAGCACTCAAATCATAGAGGGGCACTCGTTCCAAGCCTCAAACACCTCCCCTTCATAGCTAGTGTAGAAGCTGGCCGAGGATAGGAAAATAAACCGGCATGCACTGAGAACCGAAGCAGGATAGCATTTCAGAGGGCGAGGCGCGGTCACGCTATCACGATCTGCTCTTGAAGGCGAAGCTCAAGCGTCTTCCGGGTACATTGTTTTTTTTTTGCGATAGTTTCAAGAACTGAAATAGCTCAGTAGCAAAAGCTTTCCTCGCTAGGCTGACCAACTGAGCTTCGAACTAAAGCACTTTATTTATTTAGATCTTCGTTGATTTTCCGCTAGACACAACGCTAACTCTTCGCTTACAACGGCACTGATGCCAAAGGCTGTCAAACAAGATCTTTAAGAACCTCGCCTTTAAGTGAATGCGATACCTAAACTAGGGTAGAGTTGCCGCTAAGTCATAGACTGTGCATTCTCTGTTTCATGAGCATAACCGTTATGTAAGCATCAAGCTTTCATTTTCTTCATGGCTTGTAAGCGAACGGCCTGCTTCACAAAGCTTCCGAGGGAAGCTTCTCGTTGATATCACCGTCTTTCCCTCCATAAAATCAAAACACACACAGCAGAAAAGCGGCAAATAATTCAACCTCTACAGCGGATACTTATGCTAGTTGGAAACTCAGCTTTAGTTTATTTCCTAAGAACATTGCTTGCGCATGCATTAATGCATCAACACACCTTCATGCCACTGCACATTTGACGGCCCCGTAAAAAAAAATACTCACACATTGTTATAGGCACATATCAGCAGCTCAAGGCTGTCCTAAAAAGGCTGTTTTTTATAAGCAAAAAAATAACAAAGTGCTGCATTTATTTTTAGTATTGTGAGAGATAAAAGGGACATTACCTAAACAGCCCAGTTACGTCACTTCTCCAAGTTTGCTAAGTATACTCTAGGTTGTGTAATATAGCTAGCTGCTTGTATTACGTCGCGTGCTTTGCATTGCACATTTGCGTTCTAGTCTGCTCTCCAAATAAATGTGCGCAAGCTAGAAGCGCGCTTGTTGTTGCGTCATAGTCACTATACGTCACGCGCATTGAGTGAGTATGTACGTATTAAGGGCTACTGCATCTCTGCACGTACTCGTACGTGGGTTGTTCTCGTGCGTCACCATAGTGCCGAGAAGTTGGCACGAATATATCTGGGTGTACGTATTTAACGGTTACTTTATCCCACTCTCGATAGAGGCATTACATATTGCAACAACATTCATGCCGCTTAACTGCTTTATAAAACTTCGCAACAAATATTTGTTCGCGACGTGACTACATGACTAGGACAGAGCCAAAAAAGTAATCCAGAGGCACACATATCAATGCTCTTTACTCTATCATCTGGCTCTGTCCTTCTTTGCATTTGTGCTCATTGCTTTCGCGCAAATCCTAGAAATGTTCAAGCACACCCAATACGCCCATGTGTCAGTTCATTCTGAAACGTTTCATATTGCCCTATTTAAAGCAAATGGAGCCAGCTGTTTAATCAGCCATAGTTACGTTAGGTTAGTCAAAGCTGAGAAGTATTTTATAAATAAAAAATAAGTCAAGGTAGTGCTCACCAAAGCCTGCATGTAGCTATTATGTGCGTAGCAGGGATGGTGTATACCGATCTATAGATCACTCGCTGTTGCTTAATGAGCAATTATCTCGACCTTTACACATTCCTAAAGCATTGTGCTTACGTCACTATCTACCACAGCTGAGATAAAACTTGCGGCTTTTCAATCACTGTAGTTACTTTGCCGCTGAAGTGATCCAAAGTGGCATTTTACAGCACAGGCTGTACTTTGCCTTGCAGCGGCGAACTTCGAAAGGCATATTTACAAGGAGCAAACTTTGACGAACGTACAAGTTCCAAACGTTTGTGTCAATCTTTTCAGGGAATACAGCAAGTGGTCCAGAATAATCGACGCTTCAATGATCCAAAGCCCGATTTCTCGAAATATAGAAAACAGTGTAATCATACCGAAGGTTTGACTTTGATGCTCTAAATAGCGTTGCATTAATAAAAAAAAAGATTTTCTAATGCATGTGGCCCCTGAAACTTTATGCCCCCGTTTCATCTATTTCAGTATGTGTTCTAAGGTGGTTGTAAAATAAACTTGATCACACAAATTGTATAACAACCGTTGTATTATTCTTGTGTATCCATACAGGAGGCCCATGTATTTATATAGCCTTGTTGCTGAAGTTTGTGAACGCTGTTGGTAAAAGCACTTTCTAAATCATTTGCTTACTGTTAAGTCCGCTTTCATTCCGGTGGTTTTCACAATTACCACTGGTCGGTAAAACATGACCGTTTTATCTACCAGTGGTGTTTATATGCAAAAGCTGTTTTGGACGACAACACAAACTCCATTTCACAGTATCCTCTTGCCAACCTGATAAAGCTTCACCATTCGTCACTGACTGTAGTGAGCTTAGAAAATCTGAAAGAGAAACCTTCACGCTTACGACGACGTGTTGACTGGACAGGAGTGAAACTGGCAATAACGTTACTGCCTAAAAAATAGGTAAATGGTGATACTGGAGTGAAGAGACGTTGTCAATTCCATAGTGTCGACGCTGAAGTCACCAACTATTATAAACGACGCACAGCTGGCAAACACCTGGATGAACGGTTGGATGGGCACATGCACGCATGCACGTAAAGATGGACGGATTGAGGCACAGACACTCGGGCGGGCAGATGAACGAATGGACAGATCGACAGATGGTCACACGGATGGACAGATACATGAACAGTGAGACACGTGGTTGAATGGACAGAGTACAGTCTTTTAATTTATATGCATGCTATATGAGCGCTCCATGTACGGTATTTGTAATCGTACATGTAGCGCTTATATCTGAGATATGTAACGCATGTGTTTCAGCCTGACGGGAAGCTACATTGACGCAGCTTCCCGTTTTAGGTGCTTCGTTCCTAAAAAATAAGTTCATTCATCCATCAAAGAAATCTGTAAAACACGAAAGTAAAACATGCGCTAACACAACTGGTTTTAATGTTTACCGCACATTGATATAAAGGATCTTCAGCAATGGTGTATTGGGGTTTTAAGGCTATAACATCGGTTAACGTGGATGCATCCCCGTTGACGCTAAGTCATTTATCTCCATCCCGATGACACACGTCCATCATTATAGATCCAACATACCCTCGTGGTTATAGTGATAGGCGGCTAGGTGTCTTGGAGTGCGACAGCACTTGACTCCGTCTTCATACAACGTCAGCGATAATTGCCAATCGCTAATATCTCGAGTGTCCTCAGTATCAGAGAACGCCTTCGTCGAGGTGAGCGCTGTCTACTGACACCGCGTGAGGTTGCGGTGGAATTTCGTTTTCGCTTCCTTTTATAGTTATGCATAAGTACGATGTGAATGGCCTGATAATTTGTGCGGTAGCTTGGCTCAACGCAATTATCGCTGGCACTGATGTGGCTTCAAACGCATGGGTGAGAATTCCCTTTCTTCTCAGTGGGGTAACCGGCATCATAAGTTTACTTTGTGCTCCAGACTGATCTTGTACTATACGGACATTCAATAAATGAACACTGCAGGAAAATGACGGGGCGAGATGCCTGTCAGGACGTTAACTCTTCCGCAAGGCAGTTGTTTGTATGGTGATTAATATGCGATATGAATTCAGAGCGATAAATACCTACAATTATATTACTTTATGTGTATCACAACTGTTCCTCACTGCTCCCGGAAGATAATTTATGAGGTGGCGAAGAACCGTCTTACAGAGTCCTACAATAGTGTGCGACGTTGTTATATAGTTACTTTCTTCCAAGCGATGAAACAAAAACCACGTTGTTACTGTTCTATTGCAGTTTTGATGTGCGAATGGCAGTAAGAATGTCAGAGCAGCCCATCTGGTTGACTAAATTATCAAAAAGTAATAATAAACACAAATGAACCCCGATGCTGATCCTAAGCTCTAGCACGAGCCTCGCTGGTATAAGCGTCTTCACACTGTGCCCGCCGAAAAGCAATCAAATTTTGCAACTTTTTAAAAACCAATAAAAAGTAGAAAGAAAAAGGAAAAACAAACGGGCAGGCTTTTAAGCATGGAAATAATTTATATATACCAGCACCTCCCTGTAAACAACTGTAATTTCTTTCACACCTTAGGGTAATAATCTAGCTGCGAAAAATAAACGGTTTCTTCAAAGCCGACAAACAATTAACATAGGCAACAGTTTGTGAGCAAGGAAAAGATTCTGTCCTTACCACTGAATTGAAACTTCGCTCTCAAGCTGACCGTGAATGAAACAAAAAACAAAAAAAAATTAATTAAAAAGTTTTGTTGTGTTCACGGAAGGTGTCAGTCCTTGATTAGCGTGGTAAACAACGAATAAACATGTTTGCGTGTTTTCGCAACCGAATTACAGTGCATAAATTATGTGGCGTGGATCATTTGCGACCCGTAACGCCCTCCGCCCTCTAAAAGCATCATCAATCCTCAACAGATCCAACATCCTCAGCACCTCTGAAAGACTCGTTTTTGTTAGCTGGACGGCATCACTTGATGCGAAGTGCAGTGCGTCAGAATGAATAAGCCGACAGCAACTGCTGCCGTACAGACGTGCCATACAGACGTGTAGCTTCGCACAAACCAGAGGGTTGCGAGAAATGAGATGGCGTCACCCGATAAAGGTAATGTGGTGACTCCCATGAAAAAGAAAGGTGTGTATTCTCGGCTAATAAAGTATGGTAAATTTTAACTAAAGTGCCAATAGCGATGACTAGTCAATTTTCACAGTTTATATGATGCTGTGTAAGCAAGACCGAGGAACAACTTAAGCTAAGTTACTTTTGGTTTTTAATATGTAATAGAACATTAAAAAAAGTTACAAAGGAGTTGTGCCAAAGAAGCTTCTACACAATTTGATTATCTTGTAAATTATTATGTCACTTGATCCAACGTGCAACATTTATTGATAAATAGTAGCAAGTTTCGATGATAACTGAACCACAGGAGCTCTTCTGTGTTTAAACTCGAGAAAGGAAGACAGGTTGAACAGCTATTCCGGGCGCTAACAAAAGTCAATTTTAAACTGCGTGCTTGAAAAGGTATCACTGGCATCTTATCAAATAATCTGCTCAGTGCATTCGCCAGGGTTTTGTCAAGTGACGCAATGCTTTTTTCGAAATGATATTCGAATAATGAAGAACTTTTTCAATAAAGAGCTACCTAAAATCAAAATGCTCAAGAAGAGAAAAATTGTGTTAGTTTTTTGCTTTTGGATTTTGCCATTGGACAACATATTATCGTGCTCAAGCGGTATAAAACTGTATGTGTATTGTTATGTAGTCAAAATGAGAAAGGCGCATTTTTCACAAAGACAAACACATCATATTTAACATAAACCAAAACACAAAAAAATTGAAAATGACAGCTGAGATCTTGGCCCTAAACAAAGAAGATAAGGCATATTTCTTTTTCAATTTTTCCCAGTATATATATATTGCCCCGGGCTAGACAAGGCAATGTCTCGCGCACAACACACGCTCTCTTTTGTTTCTACAGTGGAGTGTGAACAACAGGCTTATGAGTGTCCTCCTCCACGCTAGGGGCATCTCACGGACCAGAAACGAGAAAGTCGAATGAATATTTTCATTTGCAATATAACAGCAATCCGCCATTGCCAGAAGCTGCAAAACATCACGCGGTCCGAAAGGTCGTTTCGTAGAAGCCGCAGTGGCATTTACTGCACAGAAACTATGCTTTATCTCGGGGTCGCATAGGTGTTGTGTCCGTAGCCTCAAGTCAAGACTCACTGGAGCATGGCGCATTCACACTATACGTGATGTACTCCAGACGTAGTCCACACTGCAGTGATGCAGGAGTATGGTCCGCCAGAATTCACGCCTTACGAAAGCTGTGATAGAATCATTTCGTTTGAGAGAGGCTATGGCGATGCGCTTAATTGAGCAGTGGTGCTGTGATGGAGGAAAATAACTTGAATGCCTTGGAAAAGACATGTAACATGAGTATGCAAAAAGAAAGCAGTTTCGCGATCCGAAGAAACTAGCTCGGAAACTGGTGGCTGCACTTTTCGTCGCATCATGTGTGGTCGTACTGAGTGGCGGGGAAATTAGCGCAGTGACCATGCTTCCCTCCCCTGGTTGTCCTATTGAGCATTGTCCTTCTTTTCAGATGTCGTTTGTGTTCTAGATGAGCGCATATGAATTTAGGTTGTTCATCAGGGTCTTCAATTCATTGTCTATAATGGCAGGCCTCGAGACCATTGGCACCATCTTTTAATTCGCCGACAGTATTTTCTTCGGGACAAGTAAAGTCGGCTTCTTCAAACACACACACCGACTACTAATGTTTATTTGCCGTACACCTCCAAGCATTTCTTGTAGGAACTTGTTTTTAACGAATTTACAATGATGACATATAGACATTGCTTGCGCAGTTATCAGAACATTTAGGGGCGAAGCTTTTTAAGACCTCACGATGTCCGCCGTCTTCCGTCTGTCCGTAACACCACGTCACCTTCAACATTAGGCAGGGGCAGAAGATGGCATTGGTCGTAATCGTTTTGCACGTAACCTTTAACTTCTAAGCAACAGAGGGCGCTGTGGTTAATTGTAGATGTGATGGCGCTGCTGCCAACGCTATATAAGTATATATATATATATATATATATATTTATATATATATATATATATATATATATATATACATGTAACCTTCAACTTTAAGCAAGAGAGGGCGTTGGTGGTAACAGTTTTGCATGCAACCTTCAACTTATAAGCAACCGAGGGAACTGTGGTTACTTGTACATGTGATGGCGCTGCTGTCAACGCTATATATATTTAACCACTTTCCATACCACAAATTCTCTGCTCTCAAATGAACGAATACGAATGCCAGAAAGCGCGACGTGCTGAGTATCAGCGTCACCTTCGACAGGAAGCTACCGCGGAGACAAAAGGGAAAGAAGCGGATGCAAAGCGGCGACGGCGACAACAAAGTTCTACACCACAGACTAGGGCTAAGGAAGCAAAGGCTAAGCGGGAGAAACACCAAGCTGACGCGCCGTTGAGACAACTTGAAGCGGATGCAAGGCGGCAATACCGACAAGAAAATTCTACACCAGAGACGATAGCTAATGTAGCTGTGATTATGAAGTCAAAACGTAACCCGGAACTCGGAACCTCAAATCACCTATAAAGAAGAATCACCGCTATATCACAATCAGTCTCAGCACTATCTCATTGAATAAGAAAAATATATAAGTATTACAACCACAATCAGTTTTAGTACTATCTCAACTTTAATCGCAATAATCACCTCCGAAAGCTTCGCCCATAATCATCTTGAAGCAGCTTGAAATGCAGTAATTTTTTCGTCGTAAAGGACCGCTCGGAAAACACTACAGGACGTCGAGCCTGGTCGGTGCACTTTACATGAGCATAAGCGATTTAACTAATCGAAAAATCGTATTTCGTCACCTCTTTTTACGAGCTAACACGCGAATGCACTTTCAATAGAGAAATAGTCACAATGGTTGGGGCACAACCTATTAGCCTTCTGCTCGCTTCGCTGACATAGCAGCCGCAAAGCCCCTCATTTCGTCTTATAGAAAAAAACATCTGCTTAACACCAATTTTTCCCACCCAATAGATGAACGCTATTTCGCTTTATGGGAAGCTCTGCGCACAGAGTTCACTACAAAAGTTGGCTTCCTCCTTTTTCTCACGCACACACGTCTTTAGAAAGTTCAATGCTTTGGTATTGCAGATTTTACTAAAATAGCTATAACTATTGACTTTTTGTTGTTCTTTTAGTTTTACAAAGTGTATACCTGCAGAGATGCTGCGTGGTTGATATAAGCTGTAACACAAAGCCTCCCCCCCCCCCCAAGGCAGATGGAAGAGCCAACATGCGCATCCTCATTCAGCTTGCTGGGTACATCAGAGGAGTAGAGAGAAAGTGTGTGACAATTTATTAAACAGCAGATAGGTCGGCGTAAGCTTGTGTAATATAGCCTGCCACCAAGAGTGATGAGGGGGACAGCAAGAGGTGGTTCATATGTACCGCAGCCACTTGGCGCAATACCATAAGCAGAAGAGTAGGTCACGAAATAAGCAACCGGCGGCTAACCAAAAATAGCAGCCATAGAATTGGCGGGGTTTGCATCAATGCGAAGTCACTCTGCCAGTGGTGCACGGTGAAATTCACAGCTTTTAGTGGACGCATTCTTCATTGACCCGATTAAGAATAATATTCACGACAAGATGGAAGTTATCTGAGAGTGCAGCAACAGCGCCTCCACGAACACTTTCGCAAGAGCCACATAATACATCTAGGGCCATGAAAAAAGCATAGTGAAACGCGCTAGCGAAGATTCGACGAAGAGGAGGAAGAGACTCGACCTGCTCGCGAGCGACGCTGTGGATCCTTCGCTGAGCTACACCTCTGCATTACCCATCTTGTAAATAAACGCGTTCCATCGTCACAATTGGGGTGGAGGTGCGGGGTAAGCTAGCTACTACCAAGTGATACCGGAGAGGCACCGTCCCCTAACGACGGAACCGCTACACGAGCTTCGCCGCAGCCGTCGACTAGCGGGCTTGGCACCATTACCTCAAGAAATGAGCTCGGACGGAGACAACCAGCAACCAGCCCCAAGGACATCGCCCTACCACTACAGGGAGCTGCGAACCTTCGCAGGGAAACCCGGCGATGACGTGGACGAATGGCTAAGCCACTATCAGTGGGTGAGCCGTTCGAACGGTTGGAATGCGGCTTGCCAGCTGTCTCACGTGGGGCTCTTCCTCGATTTCACGGCGCTGGTATGGTTTGAGAACCATGAAGACACATTGACAACCTGGTACCAGTTTGTGGAGAAAATTAAGAAATGCTTTGGAGACCCAGCAACGAAGAAGAAACGTGCCGAGGAGACGTTGTCGCAGAGGACTCAAGTCACCGGTGAGACATGCAGAACCTACATTGAAGAGATTCTGAAGTTGTGCAGGTCGGTGGATGCCCACATGACGGAAGAAGACAAAGTGGGCTATATACTCAAGGGCATCGCCGATGACGTCTACCACTTCCTCATTGGCAAGGAGAGCCTGGAATGCGTGGCCGACGTGATTAACCACTGCCGAACCTTCGAGGCTCGTAAAACTCGTCGCATCGCATCGAAGTTCGGACGTCTGGCCAACGTCACGACTTTTGCCACCGTCGATGTCTGCCAAAATTCTCTACCTGCCGACCTTTCCTCCACCATTCGTCAGATTGTACGGGAGGAACTGCGTCGCCATGTCTCTCTTCCCATGCAAGCTGGAGACCCGCAGTGTGATACACTATCCCCAAGCATCAATGCTGCGAGTTTCGACGAGGGCAGTTACTCCACCCGCAGTCCACGGCTGAGGGCTCCGCCACCACAGGCTACTTACGTCGAGTCGTCTTATGCACCCCGCAGCAGTTATAGCTACGATAGCCAACCGCCTCCGTTTGTGTCCGAGTGGCAACAGTTCCCTGAGCATCCTCTCCACACCGCAGCATTCAATGTGCCTCGGGAACGCCCCGTGTCCTACCAGTGCGGTGTTCGCGGACATATCGCCCGGTTTTGCCCATCGCGACGTCGCCCACGCACGACGTTTTCGGACTGTTTTTAAGGAGAGACTTGAAAGAAGAGTTTTCAAGGAGAGACTTGGCCGCAAGGTTATGTTTTATTGGGATAAATCTTCTACTTTTCGAGCAGTCAGCGGCACGGCTTTGTGTCCAGTAGGTGTGTGCAATGTGTCTGTTCGTGTTGTTGGTAAAGCGTTCAAGGCAGAATTCGCAGTGCTCGCTCATTCCACGCATGACGTTATCCTTGGAATTGACTTCTTGCAAGAGTGCCATGCGACTGTCGACTGCGGGGCAGGCAAGGTTCTGTTGTCCGCCCTCGCCCAGCAGCCTCAGCGTAGCGGAGACGACAACCTCGTTGTAGTTAAAGACACTATTCTACCGGCATGGTCTACCGCCAGCGTGCCCGTTGCTGCTTCGAATGCCGACTCGAGTTTCAGTTCTCCTGATATTGTGATTGAGCCGTTGCCTTTGCCTTGCAAGAAGAAAAACATCTTTCTGCCGCGCTGCGTTGTGTCTCTCACCGCGGGAAAAACTAAATTATGGGTAGTTAACTGCTCATCCGAGTCTGTTGAACTACCAGAGGGAATGCGCCTTGCCATATTTGAAGGGCAGTGCAGTATCTGCATAGGACCTCTCAGCAATGTGGCAAATTCGGACTATGCTGATGTATCCGGCCCGGAATACGAATTTTATAAGATGGTTAGCAAGTCTATTCCTTTCGCATAAGCGCAAAGTGTTGGTTACACTGCTGGCCAGGCACGCTAAGGTATTTGATTTTGCACAGAAGTCGCATAGACCTCAGACGCCCAGCACACGCACTCGTCACAAGATCGACACCGAATCTGCGCACCCCCTCAGACAGAAACCTTATCGAGTTTCCGCGTCAGAGCGCAAGGTAATTTCAGAGCAAGTCAGCGAGATGCTAACCTCTGGCGTAATTCAAGAATCGTCAAGTCCCTGGGCCGCGCCTGTTATCTTGGTCAAGAAAAAAAATGGGTCCTGGAGGTTCTGCGTTGACTACCGACGTCTCAACTCTATAACTAGGAAGGACGTGTACCCGCTTCCTCGCATCGATGATGTCATCGACTGCCTGCATTCAGCGTCCTATTTTTCATCGGTGGACTTGCGATCCGGGTATTGGCAGATCCCCATGGATCCGGCTGACAAAGAAATGACGGCCTTTGTTACACCTGACGGTCTGTTTGAGTTTAATGTTATGCCATTCGGCTTGTGTAATGCCCCCGCCACAATTGAAAGATATATGGACACCGTTTTACGGGGCCTCAAATGGGAAATTTGCCTGTGTTACCTGAACGATGTGGTGATTTTTGGCCGAACATTTGAAGAACATAATCATCGCCTTGACCTCGTTCTAACCTGTCTCAAGGAAGCTGCGCTTACACTGAACTAAAAAAAATGTCGCTTTTCAGAACGTGAAACCTTTGTTCTGGGACACCTGGTGGATAAAAATGGCGTGAGACCGGACCCGCAGAAAGTCGCCGCTGTCAGCAACTTCAAGCAGCCGCAGTCTCCCAAGGAGTTGCGTAGCTTCCTGGGCCTGTGTTCTTACTTTCGTCGATTTGTTCCGAATTTCGCTGATAAAGCACAACCACTGACTGACTTGCTGCAAAAGAATGTCCCTTTCCACTGGACACCAGATTGCGAAGCAGCCTTTAAGCAGCTTCGGTTCATACTGACTTCAGGACCGGTACTACGCCATTTCGATCCTTCTGCTGAAACGGTAATTCACACAGATGCCAGTGGAATCGGCCTCGGTGCAGTGCTCGTTCACCGCCATGACAACGCTGAACACGTGGTCGCTTACGTGAGTCGTTCGTTGTGCAAGGCAGAACGAAATTACACAGTCACAGAACAGGGGTGCCTCGCAGTCATTTTCGCCGTGCACAAGTTTCGCCCATACATCTACGGCCGTCGCTTTTCGGTAATCACCAACCATCATTCTCTATGCTGGTTGGTAGGCCTCCGAGACCCATCTGGACGACTTGCGCGATGGGCTTTGCGCTTACAGGAGTTCGACTTCACAGTACGCTACAAGAGCGGTAACCGGCACGCAGACGCCGACTGCCTATCGCGCCTTCCTCTACCGACGACTGAGTGCGACGCTGACAACTTCGACCAGTATATCGGCGCTATTGCCTCTGAGTTCTCTGATCTCGTGACTTTCCGGACAGCCCAACAAGAGGACCGCTCCTTAGATTCTCTGTTCGCCTCCGCAAATGAACACGCAAACCCACGCTCTTTTGTGGTTGATGACGGCGTCCTTTACAAGAAGAATTATTCCGGACAAGGCACCCGTCTGATTCTAGTTGTTCCACGCAATTTACGGGCTCACGTTTTTCGGTCCTTACACGACGACGCAACCTGCGGCCACATGGGCTTCGCCAGAACGCTTCAACGAATCCAGAAAAGGTTCTATTTGCCCAAGATGCGACACGACACGGAAAAATACGTTGCTGCATGCGAACAATGCCAACGACACAAATGTCCCAAGGCTACGCCGCCAGGACATCTCCATCCTGTTCCACCTCCTAACTCTCCCTTCGAGACTGTTGGTGTCGATCTGCTTGGTCCATTTCCACGATCGAGCAGTAACAATCGATGGGTCGTCGTGTGTGTTGACCACCTAACGCGCTGCGCAGAAACTGCTGCAATACCTGCTGCAACGGCCATGCACGTGTCTCAGTTTATGCTTCGCTGTATAATTCTCCGCCATGGTCCTCCACGCGTTGTCATTGGCGACCACGGACGTCAGTTCGTTGCCGACGTCGTTGAAGAGATCTTGCGTCTGTCTGCCTGCCATTTCCGCCACGCCACACCATATCACCCGAAGACCAATGGCCTCGTAGAGCGCACGAACCGGACTCGCACGAACCGGACTCTCACGAACATGCTGTCTATTTATGTCGATTCTAAGCACAAAAACTGGGACGAAGTGCTACCTTACATCACGTACGCGTACAATACTGCGAAGCATGAGACTACAGGTTACTCTCCATTTTACCTGCTGTACGCTCGCTCCCCTCGATTTTGTCTCGACACTATACTACCTTTTACACTAGACGTGGAAACCTCGATAGCCGAGACGCTCTGCCGCGCAGAAGAAGCCCGTCGCATCGCACGCCTCCGAACCTTGGCATCCCAGCAGCGTTCTAAGAAACGTTGCGACGCCTACCATCGCTCCGTATCTTATAGTAAGGGCGATCTTGTGTGGTTATGGAGACCAGTCCGCAAACGTGGTTTGTGCCAGAAGTTCTTGGCTCACCAAGATCCCGGTCCATTCCGGTTCATTCGTCATTCTTGACCACCTCAGCGACGTCACGTACGTAATCTCGAGCGTCACAAGCAATGGTCGCCGCTCTAGCAAAACGCATTTGACACACGTTGCGCGCCTTAAACCGTGCCACCATCAACCATCTGCGTGACTCTCCCAGAGGGCATCGTCTGCGAAGCGGGAAGTGAAACGCGCTAGCGAAGATTCGACGAAGAGGAGGAAGAGACTCGACTGGCTCGCGAGCGACGCTGTGGATCCTTCGCTGAGCTACACCTCTGCATTACCCATCTTGTAAATAAACGCGTTCCATCGTCACAATATTTCTAAACTCCCCGCAGGGGCGTCTGCGCAATTAGGCGTTTGGTGCGTAGCGACACCACGGACCCGAGCTAACGGGGGAGTTTTGACTCCCTTCCACGCCTAGCCGTGCGTGGCTTTGCCGTGTCCGGGGAAAAGGGGATCCTGGGGGTTAAGCCGACGCTGGGTGATTGGACCTTTAAGGCCCCCCAGCAGAAGCAACACACTTCTTTGGCCCAAGCTTGACGTAGACGGCACCCCTTGGCTGACCCACCCAGGAGAAATTGGCTGTCGCCTTTTCCTATCTCTCTCCCCTAGAACTTCGTCTTTATCTCTCACTAGCCTGTCCTGTCTACGTGTCTGTTCTGTTTACTTCCGAATTGGCGGCAAGTGTTAACCCTGTGCAAATAGCCAACCTTGGCGTAGGCGCATTGGGTTATGGCAGTGTTGTACGGCCAACGCCTGCAAGCTTTCAGCACACGCAAACTTGCAGCGTGGCCTTGTTGGGCTCCATGGTCGGTGGCCGCCAACGCTGCTGAACAAAAAATAAGACTGGCATGCATAGAGCATTCGCCCTACTCAGTGATCGTACCGGCTTAATGCCGGTACGCACGGACAACATAAATTTTTTCAACCAGCCAACAGAAACATTTTCTTACTTCCACGTCATTCACTGTGAGAAAACTGGAAAACAAGCCAGGACAGTATCTCCTTCGTAGTTGGCAGGTGTCTTACCGAAACTCTCGGGGCTGGATAAAAGGTAACCAAAGTGGCTAGCGGAGACCTCCTCCTTGAAATTCGCGACAAAAATGATTTCAAAAGCTAGACAGCCAATCATGTGTCAGTGACGTACCGATCTCCATAACACCACAAAGATCAATGAACATAACTCGCGGAGTAGAACCTGACGCAGACCTACTTGACCTGACTGAATCTAAACTTTTGGAGGGGTAGAAGACCCAAAGTGTGACTTATGTACAGAAAATTATCATCAGAAGAGATAACAAGGAAAGAGCTACAAAACACCTAATACTCAAGTTTGCTTCCAGTAAACTGCCGGAGTCCATTCAAACAAGGTACACGAATACCTCTCTCAGGCCGTACATACCGAAGCCTCATCGTTGCTTCTAATGCAAGAGGTATGGCCATGGTTCTAAAAGCTGCCGTCGTCGCCAGACATGTGTACAATGTGGAGTCCTTGGCCACGTGTCTGGGAACTGCACACAACTGCCACACTGTGTAAACTGCGAAGGAAACCATGCCGCATATTCACGCTCCTGCACATACTGGAAGAAAGAAAAAGAGATAATTACTTTGAAGTTTAAGGAAAACATTTCATTGAGGGAAGCAAGGAAGCCCCGCCGTGGTGGTCTAGTGGCTAAGGTACTCGGCTGCTGACCCGCAGGTCGCGGGCTCGAATCCCGGCTGCGGCGGCTGCATTTCCAATGAAGGCGGAAATGTTGTAGGCCCTTGTGCTCAGATTTGGGTGCACGTTAAAGAACCCCAGGTGGTCGAAATTTCCGGAGCCCTCCACTACGGCGTCTCTCATAATCATATGGTGGTTTTGGGACGTTAAACCCCACATATCTATCAATCGAAGCAAGGAAAAGGGTCTCACCATTTCATTGTCCAACATATGCTGATGCAGCGCGTCACGGGGCAGCACCTTACCAGCCCTCGCCACTCCTTTGGCCCGCGCACACCGAGCCAGCGGTTGTGGCACCTGCCCCCAAGGCGGCTATGGTCCAGACTACACCGCCTATTCCCGAACAGACACCGGAGACTCCAGGGTTCTCAGGTCTGAAGGCCTCATCTCACTAGGCGAGGCCCAATATTCAAACTACCAGCTCGCACGTGCAGGCATCGAGTGCCTCTGAAGAAGAAATGGATACATCGGTACCCTTGGTGCCGAAAGAGCGGCGTGGCTCCTTGGAGCGCGCCAAGAAAAAAAACAGATAACAGGGCCTGGTGACGGCTCTGTTAGATGAACTCAAACTCCCCGCCTAAACAGCCACTCACTTTTCGTACACACAGCACTACATTACTCTCACCATGAACAGTCAAATTATACAATGAAACGTCAGGGGCCTTATCAGAAACCTTGACGACATCCAAGAGCTTTTACACGAACACTCACCAAAAGTGCTGTGTGTACAAGAAACACACCTTAATTCAAAACACACCAACTTTCTTCGTAAATACGTTATTTTCCGAAAGGACCGTGATGATGGCATGATATCATCCGGAGATGCTGCCATTATAGTGAACCAAGAGATTGCATGCAAACACTTACAACTCCAAACATTCCATATGGCAGTGGCTGTTCAAGCTGTTCTTTTTGATAAACTGATCACAATTTGCATATTTACATTCCTTCTAGCTATCAGCTGCAAAAACGTAGTTTACACTGTTTACTTGATGGAATTCCGGAGCCTTATGCTCTAATTAGAGACTTTAATGCACATAGCAGGCTATGAAGCGACTCTCATTGCGACGCATGAGGTTGACTTTGAACAGTTTCTTTTCTTGTCGAGCGCGTGTCTCCTAAATAAAAAAAACCAACCGATTATAATCTCGCTAATAATACCTACTCCTCCATAGACCTAAGCATAGTATCGCTGTGTCTTGTGCCTCTACTCCAGTGTAAAGTCGCCAGTAACCTGTACGGAAGTGACCACTTCCCCGTAGTTTTGAACACAGCTACAGCAACTGAGAGTCCACCTTGTGTTCCCAAATGGCTCATAAACACAGCCGACTGGGAACAGTTTTACACCATCGCTCGTTTAGGTTGGAGTGACATGTACTTGGAGCATTGATGTTGCTGTCAACTACTTCAGAGCGTTTTTGATTGATGCTGCAACAAAATACATCCCACAAGCAGATGGACACCCTGGAAAACGGCGTGTGCCATTTTGGTACTCTGAATGCCGAAACGCACGCAAACAGCAAAAAAGAGCATGGAGGTTGCTTCGGAACTCACCGACAGCCGAAAATCTTGACACCTTAAAAAAAATAAAGTCTCAAGATAGGAGAACAGGTCGGCAGGCCAGAAGAAAAAGCTGGCAGAAATTTTTGTCAGGGATCAATTCATACACAGAGGAGGCTAAAGTCTGGAACATGGTTGGCAGAGTAGCAGGAAAACAAGTACACACACTTCCACTCGTAAACACACAGGGTGATACCTTGGAAGATAATGCGTACGTCCTCGGTGCACACTTCGAACGGGTGTCCAGCTTGTCACGCTATACTGACACTTTCCAAAAAAACAGAACAAGAATAGAAAAGCAGAAACTCGAGCACAAATCCACTAGATACGAGGCATGTAACCAAGCTTTCAGTTTAGCTGAGCTCGAAACATGTCTAAACTCGTGCAGTACTTCTGCGCCTGGTTCTGACCGTGTGGTGTATGAAATTTTAAAAAAACCTACTAATCAAAACACAAAAACCTTATTTTGTTTGTACAATGTTATCTAATTTTCTGGCGCTATCCCTATACTTCTTGGAAAGAGGCTATTATTATTCCCATTTTGAAAGGGGACAAGGACCCTTCAGTTTCGAGCTATAGGCCTATTGCACTTACACGCTGCTTGTGGAAAGCCTTCAAAAATGATAAACTGCCGACTTGTACATTTCCTTAAAACAAACAATTTACTCGACCCATTTCAGTTCGGGTTTCGAGAGGGTAGATCCACCACCAACCACCTTGTTCGTATTGAGGCACAGATCATAGACGCTTTTGTCTAAAATCAATATTTTCTCTCTGTGTTCCTCGGTATAGAAATGGCTTACGATACCACATTGTGCTCTGGAATATTAGGAGACTTGTCCCATCTTGGCGTGCGTGGAAGAATGTTTAACATAATCGAAAGTTAGTTGTCAAATCGAACATTCCGAGTTCGAGTAGGCAGCATTCTTTCCCAAACATCTGTCCAAGAAACAGGCGTGCCGCAAGGTGGTGTACTTATTTGCACATTTTTATTGTAAAAAGGAATTTTTTACGCTTGTATTTGATTCAAAATATCTTTTACTCCACATATGTCAAAGACGTACTGTTCGGTTTTAAGTCTTGTAATTTGGCCATGTGTGAGGGACAGGTTCAGCTTGGTTTGAACAAAGTCTACAATTGGGCTTAACAAAATGGGTTCCGGCTGAATGCACAGAAGAGAACGTGTGTCTTGTTCTCCAGGAAGAGAGGTATTCATCCCAAACCCGATATTCAACTGCATGGGCAACGCCTTTTCGTTAATACCGAACACAAATTGTTAGGCCTAATCTTGGACACCAAGCTAACTTTCATACCACACATCAAATATTTAAAAAACAATTGCATAAAAGCTATGAATGTTCTAAAAATGTTGTCTCGCACTACGTGGAGAAGCGACAAGAAGTGTTCAATGAATTCGTATAAAAGCCTCGTTCGTACCCGCCTAGACTATGGTGAAATAGTATATCAGTCTGCGACAGCTACTGCCCTTAAAATTCTTGATCCTGTTCATCATCTAGACATCCGTCTCTCTACGGGTGCTTTTCGCGCTATCCCTGTAGAAAGCCTGTACGTAGAATCGAATGAAAGGTCGCTCCATCTACAGAGATGTTACACGTCTTTTAAATATTATCCTAATGCAAACGCAGACAAGAATCATCCATCACATTTCACAAGTAATGACATTGAAAGCCTAGCTGTGTTTGAAAAACGGCCTTCTATGAGACAGCCCTACTCACTCCGCGTGAGGGCCTAGCCAAGGAAACCGATGTGCCACTCCAACACCACTTGATGGCTCCCGCAGTATGCCTGCCACCGTGGCAGTGGCAGGCAATAGATTGCAACTTTTCTTTCTTGGAGGTTACAAAGCATGCACCAATCACACATATCTAGACATACTTCTTTGAACTACAACATAAATACGTATGTCCTGAGTTCTTTACGGATGATTCATAGTCTAACACTGCAGTCTCGTACGCAGCCGTTGGCCCATCCTTTTCGGAAGCCGGCGTTCTGCACTATGATACAAGCTTTTTTCACCTGCGAAGCTTATGCCATACTTGCAGTCGTTTAACACAATAAACAAATAAAACTACAGAAGGCAATAATATATACAGATTTCGTAAGCGTAGTAAAAGCTCTGAAAACACCTGGAAAGCACAAAAACCCTGTCCTTGTCTCGCTTTATTCACTCCTACGCACTGTGTACTCCTTCAAGCAGCATGTTGTAGTCTGCTGGGTGCCTGGACCCCACGAAATGCAAGGCAACGTTCTGGTGGGCCAGCTAGCTGGATCTGCCAAGAAAACAGCTAGCAATAGATTGATACCAGTACCTGCACTCGAAAATTTCTAAAATGAAAGCTCAGGGATTGTTGGCAAAGCACATGGGACACACACCCAGGTAATAAATTGCATGTCATCAAGCCACAATTTGGTCATTGGCCGCCAGTATCAAAATCACGCCACACAGAAGTAATACTGTCACGGGGTCGTGACGTGGCCGAAGACAGGAGACTTCGTGTTAGGATTTAACTGTTTATTTGGGCAAACCTGTGCCCGGTAAACTGAAAGTCCAATTACAGCAGCAGTCTCGCACAGATAGCAGTCTCGGACTGATAGCGGCGAACGGAGCGTCGGCCTTCGATCAACAACTGACAAGCGGCGAAGCGCGTCGGCATTTATACTCTTGCCGTCGAATGTTCTAGCGTTATCGCTGGCGGTGGCGTAGCTTCCAGAACAATCTGTACCGTTCGCACAGTGGGCGTGATCTTATCGAAATGATCTACTACAGTCCGGAACCTTCTAGAAAACTGCAGGCGCGGTTTGCGCTGAGAATCGTGCGGTGTTTTCGGACGATAACAAAAACTTGGGAAATGGAACGTGACATTGCCCCACTCTGAAAAAAGGCATCGTCCCGATGCTTTAACTAAAGATGAAAGTACAATAATAATGCAAGAAAGTACAATGAATAAATTTTGATACAACAATAATACAAAAAAAACACTAGTTCAGTTTGTTAACGCGCATGAAACGGCTTGAGGCGCGCGACATGGACGACTTCAGGTCGCGATCGGCGTCGTTGAGAGTTCGTGATGCCGTCGGGGACAACCTCGTAATCAAGTGGGCCGAGCCGTCGACCACCGTGTACGGTCCGAAGTACCGTCGCAGAAGCTTTTCACTTAGTCCACGTCGGCGTATCGGCGTCCACACCCAAACACGTTCACCGGGCTGGTATTCCACGAAGCGTCGTCGAAGGTTGTAACGGTGGCTGTCGGTCGTCTGTTGATTCTTGATACGGAGACGCGCAAGTTGTCGGGCTTCTTCGGCGCGTTGAAGGTACTCGCTCACATCGAGGTTTTCTTCGTCGGTGACGTTGGGTAACATGGCATCGAGCGTCGTTGCCGGGCTCCTTCCGTAGACCAATTTGTATGGCGATATCTGCGTCGTCTCCTGCACCGCCGTGTTGTATGCGAAGGTCACATACGGAAGAATGGCGTCCCACGTCTTGTGTTCGACATCGACGTACATTGACAGCATGTCGGCGATCGTCTTGTTAAGCCGCTCGGTGAGGCCGTTGGTCTGTGGGTGGTACGCTGTCGTCCGGCGGTGGTTTGTTTGGCTGTATGCCAAGATTGCTTGAGTTAAGTCGGCAGTGAATGCCGTTCCTCTGTCGGTGATAAGTACCTCTGGGGCGCCATGACGTAGGACGATATTTTCGACGAAGAATTTAGCTACTTCGGATGCACTGCCTTTTGGCAGGGCTTTTGTCTCGGCGTAGCGGGTGAGGTAGTCGGTAGCTACCACGATCCACTTGTTTCCGAAAGCCGACGTCGGGAACGGCCCCAGTAGGTCCATACCAATCTGCTGGAAAGGTCGGCAAGGTGGATCAATTGGCTGCAGAAGTCCCGCTGGCCTTGTCGGCGGTGTCTTGCGTCGCTGACAGTCCCGGCATGTTCTCACATAACGAGTGACGTCGGTGGTAAGACGTGGCCAGTAGTACCTTTCTTGTATCCTCGCGAGCGTGCGAGAAACACCGAGGTGCCCTGCCGTCGGATCGTCGTGAAGGGCCTGCAGGAGTTCTGGTCGCAGAGCTGAAGGCACCACAAGAAGGTACTTAGCTCGAAGCGGTGAAAAGTTTTTCTTTTGTAGAAGACCGTTTTGTAGAAAGAACGACGCAAGTGCGCACTTGAATATCTTCGGGACTTCGGCGGTCCTGCCTTCGAGGTATTCTATTAGGGCCTTAAGTTCCGGGTCGGCCCTCTGTCGTTCAGCGAAGTCGTCGGTAGTTATCGTTCCTAAGAAGTAGTCGTCATCCGGGTCGTCGGGTAGCGGTTGGTCGACAGGCGCACGAGAGAGACAGTCGGCGTCGGAGTGTTTTTTGCCTGACTTGTAAATGACAGTAATGTCATATTCTTGAAGTCTCAGGCTCCATCGTGCGAGGCGACCTGAGGGGTCCTTCAAGGTGGCTAGCCAACACAATGCGTGGTGGTCGCTCACAACTTTGAAGGGCCTGCCGTAGAGGTAGGGGCGAAATTTCGACGTAGCCCAGATGATGGCGAGGCACTCCTTTTCTGTTGTGGAATAATTTGCTTCTGCTTTGGATAGCGATCGGCTGGCGTAACTAATAACCCTTTCAAGTCCGTCAGCCCTCTGCACAAGAACGGCGCCAAGACCTACGCTGCTTGCGTCAGTATGTATTTCTGTCTCGGCAAATTCGTCGAAATGGGCAAGTAACGGAGGCGTCTGGAGGCGATGTTTAAGCTCCTGGAAAGCGTGTTCCTGCGGCGTTTCCCACTTAAACTCCACGTCGGCCTTGGTAAGGTTAGTGAGAGGATCGGCGATGCGGGCGAAGTTTTTCACGAACCGCCTATAATAGGCACACAGGCCCAGAAATCGGCGCACGGCTTTCTTGTCAGTGGGCGGCGGGAAGTCGGCGATGGCGGCTGTTTTCCGTGGATCGGGACGAACTCCAGACTTGCTGATAACGTGCCCCAGAAACAAGAGCTCCTCATACGCAAATCTGCACTTTTCTGGCTTCAGTGTGAGTCCGGAAGTCTTGATGGCTTGAAGTACAGCTTCAAGGCGCCGAAGATGCTCGTCGAAACTCGAGGAAAACACGACGACGTCGTCCAAGTACACGAGGCAAGTCTGCCACTTCAATCCTGCCAGTACTGTATCCATAACGCGTTGAAACGTTGCAGGCGCTGAGCAAAGGCCGAAGGGCATCACCTTAAACTCGAAGAGGCCGTCCGGTGTTATGAACGCCGTCTTCTCTCGGTCTCTTTCGTCGACTTCGATTTGCCAATAGCCAGTCTTAAGGTCCATTGACGAAAAGTACTTGGCGTTATGGAGCCGATCAAGTGCGTCGTCTATTCGTGGGAGGGGATACACGTCCTTTCTTGTGATTTTGTTCAGGCGGCGATAATCGACGCAGAAACGTAGGGTCCCATCCTTTTTCTTCACTAACACCACGGGGGATGCCCATGGACTTTTGGACGGCTGGATAATGTCATCCCGCAGCATTTCATCAACTTGTCTCTTCATGGCCTCACGTTCTCGCGTCGAAACCCTGTATGGACTCTGACGGAGTGGTCTGGCATTTTCTTCGGTTATGATGCGATGTTTCGTGATTGGGGTCTGCCGAATTTTCGATGACGACGAAAAGCAATCTTCGTATTGCAGGAGCAGGGCCTTGAGCTTTCTTGCTTATCGTTCGGAAGTCTGGGATTGACGTCGAAAGCTATGGGAGGGGCTTGGTTCCTCTGAGCAGGTTCCGCAAGGTTAAGAACAGGACATACATAAATCTACACATTCATTTCTTTTGTCTGGTGGCGATCCACCTTTGTGTGAAACATGTGGAGAAGCGCTCACCGTACTTCAAAATCTGATCCAGTGGAAAGAATTAGACACGCTAAGAAGACAACACTTTCCATCACCCTACCGACAGTAGATACCCATTCACCCTGCAATGTTCGTCAGTAGGGAACCACTTTTTGCACATAATTCATTGCTAGTGTTTTTAAGAGAGGTTCATACTTTTCATATTATATACCCGGGCATTACTTAGCATGACCTCTCCCGAAAAGTCTCCGCTGCGGTTGCTACACTCCAAAAAGCACTTGCCTCACGGCCCTTGGACGCAAGGATGTGAATGATGGAGGCACTTGTGCGAATTCCATACATGTCTATCATCATTTTTATTATCACAAACTTTGGTTATCCATTAACACCACACGCTTTTCACGGCATGGTCATGTTTTTATTACTTCTGTATTTTACCCGCCTTAGAGCGAGGAATTTTATGGCCCATACACAGCCGCTTACCACCAAGATTGTCCATATCTCTTGTTACATGAACTGGCACTCTTTGGTCATGAAATGGCTCTTGAGCCACAAAACAACAAACATCATCATCGCATTTGTAAACTATCACCACGGCCGTGATATTACCAGTGCTGTTGTTGTTGTTGTTGTTGTTTCTCTTTGCAAATGGCTCGTACCCAAAGGAGAGGATTGGCCGATTATAAGGTGAATTTGCCCTCTACTTTCAGCATTGCGTCATTCCTACAAAACTTTTGTAACCTAATTTTGATTTGAAATGCCAATATAAAGTTTGCAGAAAAAAAATGAAGAAAAATAGTGAGACCGTAATTTAGCATGAAAATTGTTTAGTCGCAGTGATGTATTCCTGAACGGCGAATAAAACATCCCTGTGGCTGAAACCCAGTGTAGAGGCTCCATATGAAAGAAGATCAGGTTGTGATAATTGCAAGCCCAGTATTTGAAGAGATGTTGCTAGTATGCTTTGCCTGAATAAATCGAAATGGCGACAATGTAATAAAAAATGACTGATCGTTTCCTCTTGATTACAGTAAATGCACATAGGAGAATTCAATATACTTGATCTGTGCAAGTAAAAATTGAGGGAGGTAACGCGGCAACGAAATTTCTTGATGACAACTTCCATCATCTTTGAATTAGACATTTTACTGCGTTAGGGAAATAACAAGTGTTTGTACTCTGGAGAAGCCGTCAGTGCAAGGTCTCATAAAGTTTGCCTGATTTTAAGCGTGTGAAATCACACCACCGTAATGTATATTGTATGAGGGAAAATAAGAATAATTGGTGTTGAAAGCGATGCCTTCGCAAAAGAATCAGTTATTTCGTTTAACAAGAAACCTTAGTGTCCTGGTGTCAAGATTAAATGAATACCTCGGAGATGACAGGGAACCAATGATTTACAAAGTTTCAGTATGGATGAGTGACCAGATGTGGACAAAGAAGAGCACCCTGATAATGAAGCAGTTATGACTGCTAAGACTGGAATGCAAATATTTACATTTCGCAAAGCTAACATTATTGGCATGAATTCAGCCACAAAGACAGGAAGCAAATCCGGTAAGTGAAGTGAAAATGGCCTCTCAAGTACGGGGCAATATATTCCAACGCCTGATTTTTCATGTGATTGAGATGCGTCCGTTGCTATAGTGACATTTGTAGGCAGAGTACTTAAATGGCCCTGCAATAAACCATTTAAAATGCCTGTAGGTAATAGCTTAGCGTGAGTTGGGAAGATATCATAGTAAACAATTTCTAGAGAATTTAGTTGCTCAGTTAAAGGAATCAGATCACGAACTTGTACATTTAGAGGCTCAAGTAACGATTGAACAAATACTATTTGTGGTTTGTGAAATCTGGGCCGATGCACGGAGAAGAATAGGTCAGGATTGGAAATAAAAATAATTTGTTCAGGGTTAAACGGTGCTTAATATAGTCGTAAAAAGGTCTGCACAGTAAGAATGTTAAAGTGACATAATGAGGTTGGTATTCGTGCTTCAAGGTATAACTTTGCATTTTCAGTATACTTTGGAAGTCCTAAGCAGAGCCGTAAAGCCTCTCTTTTCAGTAGAATGAGCGGCCGAAGTTTGTAGGCTGGCGCACCAGAAAATAGAAGCAGTGCTATGTGCTGGCCATCGCTGTAGCAGCATTGAATACGAAACCTGCTACCGACATCTTTGGGCAAAGCTCCTTAAGGTGTAGGCTAGCCTTTCTTCGTGTCATAGCCACACGCTAGTACTCGGAGTGCTAAATACATGGTGCTGCGGCGTTCGCTTCTATAAACAACTCGTTCGCATGGTAACAACTTGAGAGTCGCGGGAGCTAGCAGTCAGACTGCTCACATAGCTGTCGCTGCAGCGCTCGCTTTCTTCAAAAGCTCGTTCACGCAGCAGCAACTCGAGAGTGGCGCGCGCGAGTTTATGGACAAAGTGCTCAACCGATACCTGGCGTTCATGCGGGGCGTGCCCAACACGGTAAAATACTGAGAAGAACGCCACAACGAGCTCTTTGCCATAATTCGCCAGCTGAGGAAACCGCACGAGTTCCTCCCGCTATCTCTCGTGGACATACACTGGAAATTCTTCTTGAATCCATGGGAGTAAGATTCATGGTGTACCGATGTACATCCGGTGCTTCGCTCACTCATCATCATTTATTCTGCAGAGGTACTGTCGTTTTTTACTTCAGGCTTTCTTTTAGTAACATCAAAATAACAAGAAAATGCATCCACTTCATCATTCGTCTTGTGCTTTTAAGAGCTCATCGTCATCATTATCATCTGCATAATAACGACAGCGCCCACTGTCGGGAAGGTATTTGAAGTCAACGCGCTTTGCTGTGCTCGTTGCGTCCATGTCATACCCACACACGTAATTGCATCTGCCCTCCGATCATTCAATGTTACCTCGCATGTTGGCCGTCGATTAGGAGCCAGTCTGTTCGGATACTCGTATTAACTAGTGGTTCTCTCGATTGCGGGCTACTTCTGCAACTCAAGACCGTTTACTTTTTTCCATTAGGCCGCTTTTGAAACCCGTATATTCGCACACCCACTTTTTCTTGTGATCACAGCTATCATTTAAAGGAAGGGTGTCAAACTCGCCTCCACCACTGTTGCGCACTCTTGTCTCATAAGGGCCGAGACTGGGAAAAAATAGAAGCAATGTTGGGGAGAGGGAGGTGAAATTCGTAAGACGCCTCACAAAAATAAAGTTTTCAACCGCTCATGCCTGTCAACCTCGCCAGTATACTTACGAAGAAATTGAAATGAAAAAAAAACTGGACGGAGAAAATTATGTGCGGACTCCGAGTTTTAGACCTATGTTTATCGATAGACAGTGAGCATACTTATTGTGGAACTTACACTTCCATTCCGGAGAAATTGTATGTGCACACAATTCTGCCTGCGAGGTTCACTTCAAATTTAGCAATGCATCATAACTCTTCCTCATCCCTTTCAAGGACACACTGCACGTCAATTGGTACAGCCTCCCCCTCGTCATCAGGTAGCCCAGCAGGACTCGGCTGCACCCTGCACTACGTCTTTGATAACACACAACGCCACTGTATCGTCACCCGTGGCCTGATCACTAGCCTTATCTACAATAACAGGCTGCCACGCCGCGGTGGTCTAGGGGCTAAGGTACTCGGCTGCTGACCCGCAGGTCGCGGGTTCTAATCACGGCTGCGGCGGCTGCTTTTCCTATGGAGGCGGAAATGTTGTAGGCCCGTGTGCTCAGATTTGGGTGTACTTTAAAGAACCCCAGGTGGTCGAAATTTCCGGAGCCCTCCACAACGGCGTCTCTCAAAAACATATGGTGGTTTTGGGACGTTCAACGCCAAATATCATCCAACCAATAGGATAATTGCTCCGCTGCCTCCAACGATATAATCATAGTTCAATGCCTCTGCTAGTTGAAGAAATAGTTATGTCTTTATGCTGGGATTCGTCGTTCCGTTGACTCGGCAGCCTATACGTATAGAACCCTTATTGCCATTTACAAATTGGCCTTTCAATGCCTAGCTTTTGACCACTTTTCTAATGTACGACGATATTACAACGGTGAACCATTAATTTCATCAAAGTGCGGAAGTACTGACACTAGGCTACGACTGGTCAGAAACCAAACGTACTAGCCAAGCTAGTAAAACACGCAATACTCAAAGGAATCACGGGCATCCGTCCTCGATAAACTGATCCTTGGTGTAACGGGTCGGCTTTATTATATTCTTTATTGTACTTACCGTACTTATCGCTCATGCTTGCGTAAGTTTCATATTTTATACACGGCTTGTAGTGTACCAAAGGCAATAGACGAGAATCGCCGACCACGTTAGACAGTGTTCCAATAAACTTCAAAGTGACTTCCGTTCACTGGTAACACGGCCAACAGTTTCGCCAGAAATTATCCACATCATGCTCACTACGCCGATATAGAACAGTGCAAAGCGAAGCCGTCTTACAGGTACCGCTAATCAAGCCGGTCTCGTGCTTTCTGTTGCCACGTTATACCTGTGAACTGCTCAATCTCACTTGCCCAACTAACTTTTTTCTGCCCCTAAAATGTTTACTTTCTTTTTAATTCGGTCGGTCATACTTAATTGCCAGTGGTTCCTGCTCACGCGCCACGTTCCCAGCCAATGTCCAGTTTTCTTCTTAATTTTAACTATGATAGCCTTAACCCCGGTTTGTTTCCTGACCCACTGTGCTCTCTTTTTGTCTCATAAGGTTACACCTATCTTTTTCCTTTCCATCGCTTGATGCTTCGTCCTCAATATAACCTGGGTCCTCTTTGTAAGTATTCAGGTTTTTGCTACGTAGGTAAGTACTGGTAAGGTGCAGCTGTTATATTGCTACCTCTTAAGGTACAGCGGCAGACTGCCATTCATGATTTGAGAATGCTTGCCGAATGAGATGCACCCCACCCTTATTCTTCTAGTTATTTCACTTTCATGCTTCAGTTTATGGTCCCAAAAAGACACATTCCTTCACACTTTCACTGTCTCACAACTTAACGCAAAGCAGGCTCTGTTCAGACACCTGCAAGTTATTGTTTTGCGCGTATTCGAATAAGTTCAAAAAGAATAGGATGTAAGTTATACCTGGATTTACTCATGAGTGCAATGTCATAGGCGAATCACGGGTTGCAAATGCAAAGCACATCTTAGGGAGCTTCGGCGACTTTGGGCGTATCTATCTATCTATCTATCTATCTATCTATCTATCTATCTATCTATCTATCTATCTATCTATCTATAAATTTATCTATCTATCTATCTATCTATCTATCTATCTATCCACCTACGGCTTTTGACTGTACTGGCCATTGCGATAACGGTATTGATACCAAACTTAGTATGGCGTAACATGGCTGTATGAAGAACATATTTGACTAGTCATGACATGAAAATCTTGACTAGTATGCAATGAATGTCATGATTTAGATTTCATAATACTGCAGTGTGTTGCGGTGGTTTCGTTCACATGGCATGTTGCAAAACTTGTATGGTATAGCATGATTTCAAGGCGAACAGAAGCGACGAACCCTAACATGAAAACCATGGCATGCGTATCATGTAACAACATGAGAACATGCTACCCTCATGATACGCTCGCAGCCGTTTAGCTAGCGTCACATATAGCAAATTCGGTATTACTGTACGTGAATGGATTACGAAAGTATATGACTGGTGCAAACTTAATAATCATATGATGCGTGACATGAAATAACCTGACTATATGCCACACTCATAATGCGCTGGCAGCCGTTTCGCTTGTTTTACTTATACCAAATTTGGTATTATGGGACGTGAATGTATGACGAAGGTATGATATTGGTGCAAACATGATAAACATGAGATGCGTGTCATGTAAAATCATTACTACAAGCTACGCTCATGATTGACTTGCGGCAGTTTAGCTTGCTGCACTTGTACCAAACTCAATATTATGCGACGCGGACGATATGGGTAAAAGACCATTCAAAACACGATAATGATGACATGCGTGTCATGTAACAACATGACTACATGCCACACTGATGATGAGCTCGCGGCCGTTAGCAGGGTTCACATATGCAAAATTTGTTATTACGTGACCACAATAGACGACGAAGGTATGCGACTGGTGGAAACATAACTATAATATGCGTGTCACGTGAGCGCATGACACTGCATGCCACAGCCAAGGCGCCAAAACAATCGACATGACGCGGTGATCGTGCTCGCCGGCCTTCGTTTCGTCGCGTCACGCCGGCGTTGCCACGCCAGGCGCCAGTGTTGCCACGTGCCGCGCTGCGTTGCTTTGACGCATGCGCGTTTCAGCGTGTCGGGCATACCTTCGTCACGAAAAGAGGAAGACGAAGTGTTGTCTGGGTATTGCATAGACGCCAAATGCAGCATATCGCTTTTCGCGCCGGTTGCCGTCAAGCCGCACCGAAACACGCTGATCGCGCCTGGCGTCAGACTATAAAATTTCTCGCGTTTTGCTAAGGTAGCGTCGCCTGTCCCAGCATGCACGCACTTCAACGCCACGTTGGAGTATAATGGGCCCTTCATGATGCCTTCGCGGCCGTTTCGCTAACTCCAAATATACCAATTTAGGTGTTACGTGACTTCAATGGATGAAGAAATATATGACGGGTGCAAACATGATACTCCCGACACGCGTGTCATGAAAGAACATGACAACATACCACGATAATAGCGTGCTCGGGGCCATTTCAATAGCTCCACACATACTAAGTTTGGTATCACGTGACTTGAATAGATGACGAAAGTAAACGACACATCCAAACGTGATAATCATGACACGGAAGCCAAGTACGGCATCACTTACCTCCACCTTGTAACGTTGTGCTGATTTTAAAGTGACATATCAACAGTTCACATTGTGCTTCACACATCATCGATTCGCACTGTACGTGGAATCTGCCCTTTTTTGCTAACTCTTTTCAGCATGAGGCGTCGAAAATCTCCTGTAAACGCACAGTCAATATCATTGGAGACATCGTGTCTCCCTGCCTTACACACTTGTGTATTGGGATTGTGACGCTTTAGTTATGGAGGACCATGGAGACTGAATGCAAAGTTGATTTCTTTCAGTATGTTTAAGCTTTGTCAATGACCCAGTTTCATAGTGCCAGCATGACTGCTGATAACACGAAGTTATCAAAGGCCTTCCTCTTATTTATGAAGGCTATATAGGTACAGAGTTTGTTGTATTCTGCACATTTCTTTATCGCCTATTTGATAGTCAGAATGTGATAACTAGTTGATTAGCCTGTAAATTTTTATAGAGGTTTTACCAGTAAAGTTCATTACCATTGAAATGAAAGGTCAGGTAAGTTTTCATATTTGGGGTAGTGCATTTAAATACGTGTGGCCTGTCTCCAACCCCAAACCGCACAGTTTTATTTGAGGCGCGTTGTTTGTGACATATCAAACCTTCATTATAGACGTTGATGTTTTTTGATGAGCCCTTGTTTTTTTAGCCATCACGCAACAAAGTCTCCAACTAACACGTATGACGCATATCACTCAGAAAAGCTGTTTGTCTGCTAGTGAATTAAGGCCGACGACCTCGTCTTGCATGTATTAAGTGGATAACTGGAACGAAATGCCATCTGTACCTAACTCTTCACTTGGGCATCGTTGAACACACTTACATACATACATACATACATACATACATACATACATACATACATACATACAAACAAACAAACAAACAAACAAACAAACATACATACATACATACATACATACATACATACAAACAAACAAACATACATACATACATACATACATACATACATACATACATACATACATACATACATACATACATACATACATACATACATACATACATACATACATACATACATACATACATACATACATGCATTACTGAAAGCTTTACTGAAAGATCAGAGTGACTTCCTAAACGATGTTGAAGAACGCATCAACCGGTCCGCGGCCCCACTCAGGTCGGCACCCGCAGGGGCGCCTGCGCAAGTAGGCGTTTGGTGTGTAGCGACACAACGGACCCGAGCTAATGGGGGAGATTGGCTCCCTCCCACGCCTAGCCTTGCGTGGCTGAGCCGTGTCCGGGGAAAAGGGGATCCTGGGGGTTGAGCCGATGCTGGGTGATTGGACCTTTAAGCCCCCCCCCCCCCCCGGACGAGGCAACACACCCCTTTGGCCCCGGCTTCACGTAGACGGCACCCCTGGGCTGACCCACCCAGGGGAAACCGGCAGTCGCCTTTTCCTGTCTCTGGATCTCTTCATCTTCGTCTTTCCCTCTTGCTTTCAATCTTTCCTGATCTCTCCTCACTTCGATTTACTTCTTTTTTTTTCTGGCGGCAAGAGTTAACCTTGTGTGGCTACACAAACTGGGGTAAACCATATTTGGTTATTGTAACTGCATACTGCTGGCGTTGCGCAGACATGCCCACATGCTCTACCACGTCCCCTCGTTGGACTCCGTGGTGGGTGGTAGGCGCCGTTACCGAAAAATACACATTTTCTCATGGGATCCTCGACCCCCTCTTTAACTGATCGTGCTTCGAAAAGGGTACGCACCGACGCAACTTCACTACTTTGGCCCAAAAACAGAGAAACTTTCCCAAAATACCATGTCCTCCACTGCGAACAATCATCTACAAAAGCTAGAGCAATCTCACCCTTCCTTGTGGCCAAGTGCTTGAGAGAGACCATTGTAACCGGTTATAAGGCCACCAAGATGGCAAGTGGAGATCTTGGCCCGGATTCACAAAACTCACTTACGAAAACATTTTTGCGCAAGAGAAATTTTGTTGCGTAAGTCGATTCACGAAACGAAAAAACGTCGTAAGAGGCCATAGTTGTCACATCGGCCGCTGCAAATAAAGCGCGCTGTGACTGCCCGGGAACATGTCAGCGATGGTGATGCGTTGCATATTTGCTTACGTCACCGAAAAGTGCTCGTAAGTGGATTCACGAAGCGAAATTGTGCGTAAAAACAGCATGGCTGAAAGAAAATCCTAAGAGTGGTCCGGACCACTCTTAGGAACAATGTGGCTACTTAGAACCTGCTGCCGCAGCGGTATAATTTGGTGCCCTGGCTGGTTTTGAGTTAATTCACGCCCATTAAGGGCTGCCTGATGACTGCTGGAGCGTTTTTATTTCATTCGGTGCTTTGAGCTTCGCGTGTTGTTTCCCTTGTACGCAGTGGATGGTGTTGACAACCACCATCGTCCAATAAGTTCGAAGTCGCAGTAATTGAAGAATTCTATTGGGCGTCAATGGCATAAAACTACGCATGTAAAGATTTGTGGTTGGATGAACGTGAATCGTGAACGTGGATGAACGTGGATCGTGAACGTTGTGGTTGGTGATACGTGAATGGTCGGTGCATTCGAACGCGACATGGCATAGGATCAGCCTTATTTGTTATGTTGTTGTGTTGCGCCCCATCTAATCCAATTAAAAGTGCGACTCGAGATCCTTGCCTCATTGGTGGAAATTACCACCAAAGAGGTTAATGGGAGCACATTCTTTGCACGCTATTGGAAATAAAAATGAGAGGAAGTTTTCAGTGAGTGGTTCTTAAAGCTTGTGCTCTAATGTACTTTCATTGGCTCTAACTGTCCAATGGTTGCGATCTCTGAAATACAGCTGTCGATACACTTTGCGACGATCTGAAACAAAGCGCACTTTGTAAACCAAAGCGTATTAGGGGTGCATGTGATTACGCATGGAACTACAAACAAATCATGCATCTTCACCTTCACTGTTCAGACACCGATATGGACCGTGATATTATGGCAAGCAATCGGAATGAAATGACCCTAGTAACTTTGTATGACACCGAAAATATGCAAACCCACACGATTCTGGAGCAAACCTTGGCTGAATTCATCCCCGCGTCAATTACCAGCCATTTAACTTGGGGAACGAACATCATTCAAAGGTAGAGCGAGCCACTGACATGTATTTTGTGCGCCGTAGCGACCACTTGACCTGAGAATAATAGCGTTGCGAAGGCGAATCCCCTGTCACATGCTCTGATCGAAGCAGACGAAAAACGCGAGCAGACGACGGCTTGGCCGACAGGCACAGCTTGTGATTGGTTGTGAAGCAATACCCTCTACATCAGCTCACTCCGTGACGTTGCCAAAACACTTCTTTGATCTGGCACGCCTGTCCTGTTCGTCATATCACCCCCCTCGCACATAAGAGAAAATTTTGTCACGCCGTGAAAATAGTGCAAGTACTTTCTAAGAGCTCTCTTATCATCTTATGTGCAGCGCAGTTGTCGAAAACAACATGGTGTCGTAAACAGCATATCGGTCGGTGCGACTTTCAGCAAACGCTTCTCGCACGAGTTACTTCAGCGTTTGACCGGATGTGCCGTGATTACAGCAGCTCTTTCGGTGCGTGTAAGCAGTGCGGAAAGCTGTAGCAGTGCAATAGTGTACGGTGAAGCACAGCGAAGCCTGTGCGTTGATGTGGTTATCAAGCGGGAATCGGCGTCGATGTATCGACGGCAACTAGCACTCGAGAAGCCTGCTATGTGTGTTTGTGTGCCGGTAACAGTTCGTTCGCTTGACTTTCCAGTCTCTCAGTTTAGTGCTGTGCGACATTTCGGATTGACAGCGTTTTGACACGTTACTTGAGTGACCCCAAGTACGTACGGAAACGTATGAACTACGCGCTCGGTTCTTGCTTCGCCACTAGTTAGCCCGTACGCTTCTATTTACTTGAGAGCAATGTACTGTTCGGGAGTGAAACGATGTTCGTTGTGAACAGTGGTGCTGTGTTGACGTTCCAAGACTTGTGAACAAGCTGTGCTCGTGTGACCGAAAATTGAAAGACAGCGTTGATAAATGTTTTGCCCTGCGAAGTCGTGGTGGGGCAGCTTGGCGCTTTTGCTTGTTAAGTCGTCACTTCTCCTTTTTGTGATAACCATAGTCCTAGCGCTGTGATGTGATCAACCAAAACTGCGAGATGCTACTTTCTGTTGTGGATCGTGTTACTTTGGAAGCGCGCCTAGACTGTTCTTCGGTAACAAATTGAGAGTTCTATGTGGCAGCGAGAGCCCGTGAACGTCAAGCTTCCCTCCAGCCCCCCAAAAAAGCAAAGATTTCACCGGTGCCTTGCTTTGGATGAAGTTGTAGGCCAATATCGCCTAACTACAGGTTTCCGAGTTCGCCTGGCCATCGTTTTGCACGGCACTAGAGCCTTGACAACAGCCGGTCATGGCCAGTTCTTACACTCTATCAATGTACGTGCACGCCTGGCCAGCCCTTCATTGCTGTCATTGGCAGCTTCCAGTCTGCAGATGCCCTTTGCCTGTTGGCCGTACTTGGTTCCTCATGACACCGACGGCTACTAAATGCTGCCATCGGTGAGTTCACCTTGCAGAACTAAATTTCACCGGTACTATAATTCACGCAGTTCTATAACGTGTGCAAGTTTTTAAGCCCATCAGATGTAATGTTTCTCTATGGTAAGTTGAAGCATGAAAAATTTACTACTACTGTTATATACATACATATATTATGGAGCAAATACGTAAAAAGTTTTTTGTGATTTGATACAAGTGAGCTCTTGTTTGATTATGAGGTTGGGCCTGTCGATTGACCACGTTTGGTAGTTGAAAAGTTAATGTGAATTTATTTTTCAGGAGCCAGGTTGCACTTAAAAAATTTATGTTATTTTGTAAAATTAGTTCTATAGATGATTACCACTGTGGTAGTACTATACTTCAGTAGCACATATATATTGCGGTACGTAAATTTTACATGAGGCTTCAGTTTATTTCAAAGTGATTAAAGCAGATTTTGGCCGCTTTAACAAAGTGATAGCTACCTCAAATAAGTATTAGAAGTGAGTGCTTTTAATTATTGTTTTTAAATATCTCGTTTTTGGCTCTTCACAGATCGCAGAGATTGGTTTGCTAAGGTCCTGTGATGCATCGGTTGCACATTCTGGCACATCAATCCTCATCATTACTTGGAGCACCTGTACAATAATAGGAAGGACACGTTCTCCCTAACTGTGCAAGCCTATGTCACTGCTGGGACTGTTATCATTCAGCGGATGTGGCGTGGAAGCATGCATGGCAGCCTCATCTGGAAGGACTGCAATCTGCTTGGGAGCTTCGAGGGCACAAAACTGCCTAACGGCTGGCTGCAAAGTTAGTTTTTCTTTAATACATACGATTACGTGAACACCACTTACTGTGCACAAATTGAAAACGCAAGCATGGTTGCTTTCAGTGGATACCTGTAATATTCTTACACATAATTCTTATTCAACATTTATAGAACTAAATTGCAAGATAATTGAGAATATTGAAAGCTGAAAGCCTGCAGCTTATGAATGAAACTCCAATAATCTGAGACTCAAAAGCTTGTGCTTTGAAACGAGCACAAATACTTTGATTCCTTATTGAGCTCTCGAGCTTGTGACTCCCTCTGTGGATCAAGTGCTCTGGAAGGAAATAGCAAGTGGGTGAAAATTGCCTGGCTGTTCACAACTTGTAAGGAGAAAGACCTATTGAAGAAGCCTCAGATGACATAGGGCCAGTAACTGCATCTTTTACCTAATGTAGCTTTTCCTCTCTCAGTGCTGTTGCTTGTGTTTCAGCCGAACATGTTCACCCCGATTGCATAGTGATATATATTTTTCTAAAAATTGTACCTGACCTAAGTATGCATTGTTGATCTCTAAAAGTGACGTTCACTGTGTTTCAAAGCCATGGCTTCTCATTTCTCTGTCTGTGGCTAGCCTATTTCAGCAGAAGAGCGATGCAGCTAGCACACATGCAATCCAAGTCATGGAGCGCTCCTTGGATGTTCTGTGCAGGACACAGCATATCCATCCGGCAAGACACTGGTATCAACAATTATGGTGAGTATTGGTGACACCTGTAGGAGCCCGTTGTGTTTGTTGCGTATGATTATTTCCCCTGATGAAGTGCTTTTTTGAAAGGTTTTCTTCATTTAGAATAATAGATGTCAGTAACAAGCACACTCATAATCCACAAGTTCTTCGTGTCTTCTAGACTGCCCATTTGCTCCTATATGCGGTATGGTGAGCTGGCTATGTTAGACAGTCTTAAAGTTATCAACATTGGCTGTTGTGTTGTAATGCAGTCTAACTTGTGTTTCTTAGTGAACTTATTTGTGGTCTACTTCTCGCACCTAGTGTAAAGTCGAAATAAAAGAAACTCTATTGGCTTTTTATGCCTGTCAGAAGTTTCATGCCTTCATCTATAACATTGTGGTTTTGCTCTTGTATCATATTAAATATATTTTCAGCCTTCACTGTTTGTGTGTGTGTGTGTTGAGGCTTGTCATTGGCTTCTGAAAATACAATATCTGTAAATATGAGCACATAATTGACAACTATACTCTCTTGCATGTAGCATGGTTGTAACAATGATCTGTATTTTTCTAAGTTCCAGCAGTAACAATGGGTTCGGTGCTCCACGGTCATGTACAGTGTATCAAGAACAGAGCACAGAAGACCAACAAGTATAAAGGGACTGCCAGTGACTGTTCTCCTGCTCAAAGTTTACAACAGCATAAAGAGCACATTGTGATGTCAGGAGCAGCTGCTGCTTAACTTCTTAGCAGTGGATTATTCAGCAGTTCATTTGCTTGCATTCGAAATTATTTAAATTTTGCATGGAAGATACCAAACTATGACACTAATTTAAAGGCTGCTGTAGTGTTAGTGGGCAAATATTTTTGAGCTGAAGTTTTTAACATGTGTGTTAAGTGTCTGCGTGCCTCTACATTTGCATGCCAGAAATCACAGCATCCATGGTCGCCAATGGTAACTGTGTTTGCATTCTTTGTAGTACAAGAAGTAAAGCCATGGATGCAGTAATTATGTACTTAGTCGATGTAATCCTTCTGTGTACACTCATTTGTATAGCACCAATGATGCCATGAGTGTATAAGCTCTGGGAAGTGAATCTATGTGGATTATTTTATTTGGAAGGAAGAGGATCATCACTACTCCTAGTATATCTTAACAGTAGATTTTAGTGCTTGGGTATTATCCCACTGCCTGTCCGTCCTTCAACAGTCTACTTATCTACTGTGTAAGTGTAACTTTTTAAATGTATACTTTGCTCGGATAGGTTTGTTCATAATGTAATGCAAGTGACTTATCATCTATGCAGCTCTACTCAGACTAGAAATAAAAGTGTTTATTTTTATATGTAGCTATAGCATGCATTCACTTGTGTTTTTCTAGGTGCCTGTACGATTGTTTAGCCCTACAAAAGTGCTGGTATACTCTAATATTGAATCTGGCATCTTAAAATAGTTTGTTAGTGGAAGTAAGAATGTGTTTACAAACAATATTACTATCCTCAGATGAACTTTGAAAACACTGTGGAAATTTATTTACAGTTTTTGAACGTTGTGAAGGCAAATGTTGTTATGTTCTTTTATTGTGGTCCCTGTTTCATGCAAATGACACATAATTACTTTGCAGTGGCATAGTATTAGTTGTTATTTTACACATATGTGCTGAGCAACATCGCAGTTGAGGCCAACAGCAAGACATACATGCAGTGCACTGGAGCATCACCTCACATAGTGTACAGTCTTTGCCCACCAGTAAACTAAATATTTTTCAAGCAGACTAATAGACAGCTGTATGGGAACTGTGTTGGTGTGCAAACTTTCAAGTCTTCTTGCGGAGTGTTTTTCATCATTTTGTCCAAGTGAAGTAGCTACCCAAGGCCACAACTGGTGGGAATGTGGTGGTTTCCTCTCTCCAAAAGCACTCCTACCAGCTGCCTCAATGTTAGCGTGGGGGTGAATACACGAACTGGAAAAATAATTTGTCTTTGTTTTCTTGGCCGAAAGAGTCACTTCCACTGTTGAGCCACCACGACGCGCCAGAATAGAAATTTTAGCTAAATAAAGTTGATTCTACTTTTGAGAAGTGTTTTGGGGAAACGAAATGGTACCTATAGCTGTCGATATAAACACTGTTTGCACCAAGAAGCTTAGTAGCTTATAATTGTATTATTCATGTATTGTCTATAATTTACTCGCGCTGTGCCAACTTTTAGCCCAAGTGTCCTAACAAGCTTTGTTAGTGGGTTGTGAATGAGCCAAGCTATGTAAATAAACAGAGTGATATTGCAGACATGTACAAAATATTGATGCACAGCCCTTTTCTTTAGCATGACATTGTCAAGGGCTTTATTCTTGTGTTTTTTATAAAAACTGCTTGTCACTGGGCAGCAGCGGCAAACTATGTATCAAGCTTTTGCGAGATGGTTCGAGAAACACCGTGTTCAGACATAACAGTGCCGGTGGATTTCTCTCGTAAGTTACTTTCTGTAGTATATTCAAAATGAGTGTATTAGAATTGTTGTTTTATAGCCATTCATTTTACCATTTACACCTGAGTGTATGTATGTATGTATGGGTGTACATATGTATATGTGTGCGTGCGTATATGTATGTATGTATGTATGTATGTATGTATGTATTGTGAGCGCGACAAGCGAATGACTCTTTATTCTCTTTGTAATCATCATCACCTGTACATCTTCTTCATCTAAGAATATCATCACCGGCGTGATTGAGCTCGAGCCTGGCCGAATAAACCGGTTCCTCACAAGTGGTGGACTGTGCTTTTCGTTCCCTCAAGTCCTCTCGCCCGTTCTCGCTGGAGCTCCGCTCGGGTCGTCGCGTACAACCCCCTGCCATGGCGGCCCAAGAAAACCCTGGCCCATCCAACGTCGCCTCCTGTGTCCATTGCCAACGGCGAAAACGACCGACAACTGCTCCGGCTGGCTTAATGCAACCTCTTCCTTGTCCCGCCTCACCTTTTGAAGTCGTTGGAATCGACTTGTATGGCCCTCTTCCTATATCATCCAATGGGAATCGCTGGATTGTCACGGCAGTCGACCACCTTACCCGCTACGCAGAAACAGCATCTATACCATCTGGGACTGCCACTGAGATCGCCGATTTCTTTCTTCGCCACACTTTTGCGTCATGGAGCTCCACGCATTCTCCTCAGTGATCGTGGCAAAGTCTTCCTATCTTCCATTGTCGAGCAAGTTTGCGTGCCTCGAACACTGTTCACAAGACCACTTCTAGCTACCACCCGCAGACCAACGGATTGACTGAACGGTTTCATCGGACCCTATCGGACATGATCGCCATGTACATTCACCCCAACCACACGAACTGGGATGCAATTCTACCCTTCGTGACATTCGCCTATAATACGGCTGCTCAACGCACTACCGGCTTTTCTCCATTTTTTCTCGTCCATGGTCGCTCGCCGAGTTTCGCTCTGGATGTCTCTTTCCTTTCGGCCCCTGCACCCTCGACGGCTCCTTTCTCTGAAGAATTCCTATCTCGTCTCGCACACTGCCGTCACCAGGCCCGTGTTAACACCGGCCTCTCTCAAGACACTCGAAAATCTCGCTACGACTCGTCTCGCCGTGTTGTGAGTTTTTCCCCTGGTGACGAAGTTCTTCTATGGACTCCACTACGCGTCCCCGGCCTATGCGACAAATTCATCAGTCGCTTCATTGGGCCATACACGGTGGTTGAACAGACATCTCCTGTCAATTACCGCGTTTCTCCTCTTAGCGCTAGTCCTGATCATCGTTGCCGAGGAACAGAGATAGTGCACGTATCTCGTTTAAAGCCTTATGCGCGACGCATTTCATAATACTGTCAAGCGACCAGGCGGCCGCTTTCACCGCGCGGGGGAATTAGTGTGAGCGCGACAAGCGAATGACTCTTTATTCTCTTGTAATCATCATCACCTTACATCTTCTTCATCTAAGAATATCATCACCGGCGTGATTGAGCTCGAGCCTGGCCGAATAAACCGGTTCCTCACAGTATGTATGTATGTATGTATGCATTTATCTTTTAAATGAGAATCCGTTTATCATTGGTGAGTAAGTTTGGTAATGATTTGGCTGAATTTGTTTCTAGTTTTCTCTTTTGAGCCATTATACATTTCAGTTTGTTTTGTACTGCATAAAACTAAATGTAACCTTACACAGAATATGTGTGTTCAAAAGTTGTTTCATTTACCAACCTACAGTCATGGGCGAGAAATTGGGTAAAATGGAACGAACCTGCGAAGATTAGTTTACAGCATAGCTACTCTACATGGCATATCTCGTACACATTGCGTTGGTTGAATATGTCGATTTCAACCTTTCAATTTTAATCAGAATAAGCAAGCTATCACCCGTGATTGTATATGTGTGTGATATTTATGCATACTGTGATACCGGTTCGCAATGACAATTAAGGTCACAAACCTAGTCAAGCTGAATACACGAGTTTTGTCCATGCACCTTTCATCTGCACTGGAACTGTTGTTAATAAAAAATAAACTTCAGCATTTAGAAATTTATTCTAGTAACCAAAAGGAGGGTATCTCTTTATCACACAAATCAAATTGCCATTGTTCTGTTCCATTCTCGACAATAGGGGACCCTCTCAGCAGAACTCGATTAACTGCTATAGTTCATTTTAACCATTGACAGTGACATTACACTGAAGCGTGCAGCATGACAAATAGCGGGAGAGAAGACACAAACTAATCACTCAGTTTGCGTCAGCTCTAACTGTCCGTGCTCTTTGGTCTTGCTGCATGTGATGATGCCCACCAAATTAGCACAAAAGCGTGTCCCTACAAAGGCAGTCAGCTTGGCTGCAAGCAGTTAGCTCAATGCATGTGTAGATTTTCTTCAAAACACCATGAAGACCGATTGCTGGTCGAATATCCAAACACGTGAAAAGTGATATACCAGGTGTGTTATTGGTATTTCAGTACTCGACACTTTTGCGATAAGAGAGGATGGAGGAGAAAATTATGAACCCTGAATTGTTTAATTTTTGAAGGAGCACAGTACAGCGCTTTTGGAACAAAAGGGGAGTGAAAGAAGCAAGTGCGAAAGGCTACTTCTCAAAAAATTAGTACCCGCCACCACGCATAATGTCAGGACGGGCAACCTCTTGAAAAAAAAGAAGTGCTCAGTGATTCTGCAAATCAAACCAAGTACCTCCTAGATTGTAGTTGAGCGCTGTAACCGCTCGTCCACTGCAGCAGTGCTTGCATTCACCCTATTGCTGATATATCGTCATTCCTTCGAAAGGCGCCAAATGCAAAAACGTCCGATGAAACTTTGTCAAAAATAGAAAAAATAGTTAGAATGCGTTTGCCCAAGGTTACTCGAAGATAGAAACCGCCACGTGTGAATGTATAACCGTGCGCTATTTATTCTTGTACATACTATCATGACGTTGGGATAGCCGGCTCTAACGTAGGCTACCTTCTCATAGTTTGCCAAATATAAATAAGAAAATAAAATATATATCGGCCTGTGACAACGCTAATCAAATATATGAGTTCACTGTCACTAGTGTCACTTTCACTAGATGAATGCTCAGTTTGCTTCCATTATTGTTATTTAGGAAAGTTTGGCTCATTAACTTAACCTCTCCTAATTAGCATTGATTCTCACATCTAAGGACAGTCACACTTCATCTCGCTTCTGAGTGGCTGTCACTCTCATATAACGCGTACTCCACTTTTTTATGCTCTCCGAGCATCTGACGCTGCTTTGCGGAGACTTTCCCTGACGTCTGCTGGGCCAGAAAATTGTCTTTATTATCTATCAATTTCAAGCTTTCGCGAAGCCGAAATGAGAGTCTCTCTCTCTCTCTTTTCATCCTTTTCGCACGTGTGATAACGTCTATCGACCTCAAGACTCGTATACACGTCCCTTGCTTTGTTTGCGCACTCAAACAACGCTGGACGAAATATTTGCATCGTGTTTTGTGAAAAGCATTAGCACTGAGACACCTCCCGACGAGTCTCCCTCATTTTACGTAGACATATACCTAAGCGTAAGCGTATGCACGTTCTCGCATTCCGACTTTATAAACATGCTGCGGTGCGTGGAACCAGCGAATCGCGCTCACAATTTCTTTTGATTACTGCGCTATCTATTTCCGCACAATTCGCTGCAGGCACCAAAGTCGCTCACGTGTCTTGTAATAAGAATATTGTAACAAAGGCTACCTTTGACTATAGGTACAAACACCCTTACGTTCACCACTATACCATGCTAGATTGCACCGAATTAGTTAAGTAGCAGCGCAGCTTCAATGAAATGTAAGGTAACTGGTCGCGTTGAATAGGGGAACGCATTCGAGGCATTTTAAAAACATTGCATGCATCGATTTATGTGTGGTTCATTATGTGATGCACCTGGAGTGTTGTTTCTTGTACTTGGCGAGATAGTGCATGGATTGCTCGGTGGCTTAAGGCCACGAGCAATGATTTTTTTAGCTACAGTCGTTGATTAAAGGCCAGTGGTTGGCTTTGCACAGCCACCAAAACGTCTATTATAACGTACGCGGCATCCCGTAAGTGCTGTAGCAGACGCTCGCGGAACTGAAACTTAGATGCAGCAAATCATGGCTATCATCGTAATACTCTCGATGCTAGACGCTTTGCGTGCTACTGATATTATCGGCACACACTTCTTCTTTCCTTGTCGTTTCATCGGCTATCGTGTGTCCTCCTTGCCCTCTTAAGTGCCGAATAATTAAATTCATGCCCGCGCTATAGTAATCCTCCAGATAAGAGAATTTTTGGCTAAGAAAATGCGTAGCCAAAGAGAAAGCTTTGTGAATTCGGCCCTGCTTCTCGAATTAAAAGACAAGGAACAGTACAATAAACTCTCGCACCTCGTAGCCTTTGGTACACATCCCCGTCTCTGTGAGCGCACACCGTACCATGAATACAGTGAAGGGTGTGGATCGGATGAAGATTTGATGACACTGAGTGAAGAAGAGCTCTTTGATGGATGGAAGGACCAAGGTGTAATACATGTCCAGCGCATTAAAATCAGACGTAACAACAATGAAATAGCAACAAAGCCCTTGATACTCACCTTCACTCAACCACTTACCTGAGACTCTCGAAACTGGCTAAGTAAAACTCCATGTCCGACCTTTCATTCCAAACCCGAGGCGTGTTTCAAATGCCAGCGATTTGGTCATGCATCCCAGAGCTGCCGAGGCCAGCTGATGTGTGCTAAGTGGCACAACCGGGCACGCTGTGAATGTAGTCATGATGAGGTCCTCTGTGCTAACTGCGAAGGTAGTCACACGCATACTCCAGAGCGTGCCCAGCCTGGAAAAGAGAAAAAAAATAATAACTAAAAGGTAAGGAAATATACATTCAGGGAAAAAGACAACGGGTCTCGTTATCATTAGCACTAAAAACCTTTTGCCGAAGTGTGCAACGAGGGGCGGCACCACAAAGGCCCTTGGCAGTTGCCCGGACCGCGCCTAGCGTGCCGAGGCCAATGCCACAAGCCCTACGGCGGGAGCAGCCAGCCCTGCTCTGCCCACATTCAGCCTGTCCAACCAGTGACCTCTACAAGCTCTGGCAGCAGCCAGGGCAATCACGAGGCCAAGGGGGCTTCACCAACTCCCAGCTCGGTGGGGACAAAGACTTCGTCGATGGAGGCGAAGTCTAAGCGACGCAAAGATCGCTGTTTAGAGCGGGCGTCCGGTGCCTCGCAAGGGGCGATGGACACCAGTTCAAGCCAAACGGCGCAGGAAGCGCCGAAGGAGCGGCGAGCTTCTCTCGACTGCCCCAAAAAGGACAGAACGCCGATTACAGGGCCTGACAAAGGCCTGTAAAATGAGCTAATCCGTCTTTCTGCACACAGCACTTTTTCCCTTTCTTTCCACTATGAACAAATCATACAGTGGAACGTAAGGGGTATACTAGAAATTTAGATGACGTCCAAGAACTTCTGATTAAGTTTAGCGCGAAAGTGCTGGGTGCAAGAAACGCACTTAACTCCTAAGCAGAAGGACTTCCTACGACAATATATTATTTCCAAAAGACCGGGAGGATGCTGTCGTACCTTCTGGTGGTGTAGCCATTATAGCGATCGTAGTATAGCATGCCAGCATTTGAAGCCAACGGCCCTTGAGGCAGTGGCTATTCGAACTGTACTTTTTACCAAAACTCATTACCATATGTTCTGTGTACATACCACCGCATCAACAGCTACACAGACGTGATCTAGAATCATTAATAGATGAAACTCCAGAGCCGTTTCGGTTCTAGGTGATTTTAATGCACACAATGTCCTGTGGAGCGTGCTCACTGTGATGCGCGAAGACGTTCATTGAGCAGCTTCTTTTCTCTTATAGTTTATGTCTTTTAAATATAAAGGAGCCTACGTATTTAGCCTTGCAAAACAACATGTACTCCTTCATAGATTTTAGCATTTCATCACCGTCCCTTTTACCTGTTTTAAGTGAAACGTTCTTAAAAATCCTATGGGAGGGACCACTTCCCAATCATCCTGAATGCGCCGAACAAAGATCAACTACCCCCGCAGGTTCCTCGATGGAAGATTGACTCAGCTGATTGGGCAGGGTGTAGAACTCTTACACACATGACATGGACTGAGCTGTCTGCCCTTACAATAGATGACGCTGTCACGTATTTTACAGCTTTTATACTTGATGCCGCATCTAAATGTATTGCCGAAACGAGCGGCATGTCTTCTAAACGGTGAGTCCCATGGTGGAACGACGCACGCAAGAAAGCACGGATCATTCAGAACGAAGCATGGGCGTTGCTTCGCCATTCCCCTACAGCAGAAAACCTGGAAAATTTCAAGCGGGTCAAATCGCAGGCAAGGAGAACGCGTCGACAAGCTAGACGAGAGAGCTGGACAAAGTTTATATCGAGTATCAACTCGTACACAGATGAGAGAAAAGTGTGGAATAAGGTAAAGAAAATTAAGGGCCAACAAACGTATTCCCTTCCTCTAGTAAATAGCCTCGGGGAAAGCTTGAGGATCAAGCCAACTTTCTTGGCACACATTCGAACACATGTCGAGCTCCCACATACTCCGAATCCTTCCAGAATTACAAGGCACGAATAGAAAAAGAAAAGTTAGAAAGAAAATCTGCAAGAAATGAGGCATATAATGCACATTCTGCTTAGCAGAACTGCGAACAGCACTCAGCTGGTAATACATCTACCCCAGGTTCTGACAACGTAATGTACGCAATGTTGGAGGAACTACCCTCCGAAACTGAAGAAACCCTCCTCTCTCTTTATAATCGCATATGGTTTTCAGGTGTGATCCCCTCCTTCTGGAAGGAGGCTGTTATAATTTCAATTTTGAAGCAGGGAAAGGATCCCTCTACTGTATCAAGTTACAGACCTATAGCGTTAACAAGCTGCCTCTGCAAACTATTTGAAAAAATGATTAATTGCCGCTTACTCCACTACTTAGAAACAAACAAATTGCTGACCCATACCAGTGCGGGTTTAGAGAGGGCCGATCTACCACCGACCCTTATACGTATCGAGGCACACATACGTGAGGCTTTTGTTCATAATCAGTTTTTCTTATCTGTGTTCCTTGACATGGAGAAGGCCTAAGATACTACGTGGAGGTTTGGAATATTGAGAGACCTCTCACACATAGGTATACACGGTAATATGTTCAGTGTCATTGAAAGCTATCTGTCTGATTGTACCTTCCGCGTTAGAGTGAGCAATGTTCTGTCCCGAACATTTGTACAGGAAACCGGAGTGCCACAGGGTGGGTGCTCAGCTGTACGCTTTATTATAAAATGAATTCTCTCCGTCTGTACATCCCAGTAATATCTTTATTCAACATATGTCGACGATGTGCAGATAGATTTTCAATCGTGTTCTCTTGGGATCTGTGAGCGACAGGTTCAGCTCGCCCTTAACAAGGTATTTAAATGGGCTGATGAAAACGGGTTCAAACTTAACCCCCAGAAAAGCACCTGTATCCTTTTTTCACGGAAAAGAGGCTTGCACCTGATCCTGAACTGGTCGTTAAGGGTGATCGTCTACACGTAAACACAGAGCATAAGTTCCTAGGTATAATTTAGATGCGAAGTTAACCTTTGTACTGCACATAAAACATCTTAAAAATAAATGCGTGAAAACAATGAATATTTTAAAGGTGCTGTCACGAACAACGTGGGGCAGCGGCAGAAAGTGCCTCATGAATCTGTATAGAAGCCTTATACGCTCATGTCTTGAGTATGGGGCAATAGCCTATCACTCTGCCACGCCAAGCGCTCTGAAAATGTTGGACCCTGTTCGTCATCAAGGCATCCGCCTGTCCACAGGTGCCTTTAGAACAAGCCCAGTTGAAAGCCTTTATGTAGAATCGGACGAGTGGTCACTCCATCTGCAGAGAACATATTCTTCCTTTATAATTTCCTTAAAGTAAATGCGAACAGTGAGCAACCTGCATATTCCACCGTCAACGACCTGTCTAGCTCTCAACTTTTTTACAATCGACCCGCAATGGCACGCCTTTCTTGCTGCGTGTTAGAGACCTAGCTGAAGAAACAGATGTCCCACTCCTTGAATACCACCTCAGCTCCCCCGCTCTGCGGCTCCCGCCATGGCAATGGCAGGTTATAGACTGTGACACATCTTTCGTAGCTGTCACAAAGCATGCCTCCCCCATACACATTCGGACGTATTTCTTAGAGCTGCAACATAAATATGACTGTCCAGAATATTATACTGATGCATCCAAGTCCCATACTGGCGTGTCCTATGCGGCGGTCGGCCTATCCTTCTCGGATGCCGGCGTTCTGTCCACCAGCACAAGCACTTTTACAGCCGAGGTTTACGCGTAATTCGTAGCCGTTAAACACATCAAAGAATTGAATAATCCAAGGGTAGTTATATACACAGACTTCCTGAGTGTCGTAAAAGCGTTGAAAAATCTTAAAAAACACAGAAACCCTTTAATTATATCCCTCTATTGAATAATCTGCGCGGCCTATACTTCCAAGCAACATATCATCGTGTGCTGGGTGCCAGGACACCGCGAGATCGAAGGAAGTGTGTGGCCGACCAGCTCGCCATGTCAAATAACGGAAGCTCCGCCAACTCTTCAGTTGCTGTCCCTATAATGGACCTGAAACCAAACATACGGAAAAAGCTCAGAGCTTACTGGCAGAAGCTATGGGATCGACAAACTCATAACAAGTTACACTTGATTAAACCCACCTCGGTAACTGGCCACCTACGTCGAAAACACGCCGTACAGAGGTCAGTCTCTGTCGGCTTAGAATAGGACAAACACACAGCACGCACACACAGCTTTTGTCCGGTGGTGACCGACCCAGCTCTCACAGATGGGGCCATCCACTTACCGTACTTCACATAATCCTTGAATGCTCTGAGCTAGAGGCTTACAGGAAAAAGATTTTCCACTAGCGTACAAAGAACACATACCCCTTCACCCAGCTATGTTTATTGGTCGCGAACCTTTTTTAAATATAATGCATTGAATGCATTCTTAAAGGAAGTAAATACTTTCCATGTTATCTACTAAAGTGATCAGTAGCATGACCTCTGAAAGGAGGCTGCTGCTGCGGATGCTACATCCAAAGAGAGCACCTGTCTCTCAGCCCTTTGGACCAAGGGCGCCGGCGAGGTATCGGTGCTAATATAACACTCCTATTCTATGGTAACGTCATAACTTAAGACTCATTCTCCAGGCATGCTTCACTTCACTTTCATGATTTTAATAAAGATATATCTTACGCACCTTTATAGCGCAGAGCCTTAGGCCCTTTTACAGCCATTTAACATAACCATTGCTCTCATCCGATATCACTTCCTGGCGCTCTTTGGCCATCAATGGCCCTTGCGCCATTAAACAACATATATCACCATCATCACTCAGGCCGCCCCGAAAGATGAAGACCCTTCACGACTGCTCGGTCCCTCTGCCAGCCAGTAGTCACAGACCCAGGTCCGCAGTCTGTAAGGTCCGCCGCCACGACCTCTTCTCAGAAAAATCCACTTCCACATTTTGTGCGGCACTGCTAGATCATATGATGCAGTGACCTCGTGGCTGAGCAAATATTCTTTATTGTTAATCAACAACAAAGATAAATGCTTATTGTTCAACGCATTTTGCTAATTTTGCCAATATTGGTGCTTAGGTAAGCATTAGTTATTCTGGCGAAAATCCTGAGTATATGCGATCATGTTAGGGAAAGAAGATAACTAAAATCACGAATCTCACAAGTTGTTTTTGTTTAAACTATTTATTCTAAGCCTTATACACATAAGCGGAGCGTCCAGAGTAGGTACAAATATGGTGCCTAAAAAGAGAAGTCCACGTTTGTGTGCCTTGGGCGTTTTTCTTTCTTTTGTCATGGCTATCGAACGTCTGAATCAAGCCTCTCTCAAAGGTGCGAAAAAGATAAACACCGAGCATCTAAGTATGAAGGTAAAAAACGCAGCAAAAATATTCAGCAGATGGCCATGGAAACGAACCATCTTTTGTTTCCCCGACTGCTGTTGCCAAGAGCACAAAAATATAAGAAAACTGCTTGGAAGACAATGTTGCGCGCTCGTGCCGCAAGGTAATCTATCCCGACTTACGTATGCAAACATCTCAACTGTGCTTCCTTATATCTGTTTTCCTACCGGAGACTCTTGGAAGCCTCCGCTCCCTTACTTCTTTCGGCAGTCACCGAAACCAAAACTGTTTTGTGCTTGAGAGGTTTACGAGTGAAAATATTGTAAGCGAGTAGATTTTGCTAGTATTTAAGCACGTCGACCTTGGTTTATTCATAGCCGGTACAACAGAAGTATATTCTCTTACAACGTAGATCTTGAGGATAAAAAGACTGATGCGATAATCAGTTTAGCGCTTAGTGACATGACAACAGTATGTATTGTAGTGCGCTGTTGTTGAGGACTCCAGGAAATCTGCATTACGTGAACAGAACAGAACAGAAGGTTTTATTGTGCTAAATGAACAAGAATACATCTGCATGATATACAGAAAGAGGTCCCATAGTAGAGAATGCAAGGGGACCTCTTGTACAATGTAGAATTGGGAATGTTGATGTACATAGCAGAGAGACAGAGTACAGTAAATGCAATTGAAACAAATAAAATAAGAATATACCCTTGTAATCTCACAAAAACAATTTAAAAGTAAGAATAACGTGCTAACTTCAATGACAAGTGTTACAGAACGCAACTCACACGAAACAGGAATCAATTAGGAACAGCAAACAGGCTAGGTGACATATGGAGTTTTAACTTCGATTTAATTAAATGGGACATCACGCATTAAACGCTCTCGCATTAAAAACAAATGTAATTAACGCGGTTTCTTGGTTGATAGGAACTATAAATTGCCTTGGATGCATTGCGCTCAAGTAAAGTTGGGGTTAACGTGACATCAGGCTGTATATAGGTACATTTGAAGGAAAAAAAAACTAAGGGGACCC